>PVJO010004621.1:0-107616 GCA_004026905.1 Hystrix cristata
GACCTGTGGACCTGCGAGCCGCCTCTTTCTCCTCTGAGCTCTGCAGACCACTGATGCTGGGGACAGTTGTTACACAGTGTCAGATAAGCATATTGCGATCACACTAGGTAATCAGTGCCCACAATAATAGGCTCCGTATGACGATGAACGAAGGGAAATGCTATATGTTATTTCCTCCTCTTCTTCTAAAACATCCTGCAAAAAAGAAACAAGTTTGATTTTGTTCAATCAGTCATTTCCTCAGCATATTTAATCATAGACTCTATTTTCTGAGAGAAGTATCTATTAATATGTTACGGAGCTACTCTCTGGAGGAATATAAAATGCTGGAATTAGAAATCATGCTTAAAGCCATGGTGATCGCCAACCTGCCATTTCTACCTGGGTTGAATAGTCAGCAAAATTGACATTTTAGATAATTAAAGCGATCCTGGGTGAATTTATGTGTATATAAATGAGCATACACAGACATACACACACACACACACAGAGTGTACTAGGCTGACAGGTTTAAGCCCACCAGCAGAGTCAAAGGCTGTTCTTTCCATCATACTCAGCTCATAAGTCAGCAGCCCCTTAATACAGATAATAACAATTTTGGGAACTTGCTAAATAAACATACCTTCTGTTGGCTCTTGCAGGGATTTCACATAACAAGAGCTAGGAATCTTACACAACTCAGAATTTGTTTTGATTTAATGTTGATTCAGAAGGAGGCTTGTCATTCCCTGCATTGCCATGAGGTTTTTATCCGCACAACACATCATTGCAACGTAGTTGCTGAGACACATCATTGCCTTCTTTTACACACAAGGACACTGAGCCGTAGAGACTGAATTACTCATAAATCCTCAACTGGGAAATCAGAGCGAGGATTCAAATCCAGTGCTCATTCTGTCATGCTGCCCTCCAACAACACTTCCAAAATTGACCCTAAATATGCTACACATCTTTGAAATCTGTTCACTTTGAACATGTGTTTCTGTCTCATTGAAGTGTAGTCGAGGCCCCACACGTTTGTCTGATTCTGGAATTCTGACCCAATAGCTGCTTCAGCTGCTGCAGGCCACACTGTCCTCTCTTCTTGGAATTTATAGCAACAGAAAGTTGCGAGGAACTTCTGAATTCTTGGATTCCAACTAGAATATCACTGACAAGTGGTGGCCTAACTTGAGTTTTATTTTTATTTATTTATTTATTTATTTTGGTGCTGGGGATCAAACTCAGGGCCTTGTGCTTGCTAGGCGAGCACTCTAGCCACTGAGCTAAATCCCCAGCCCTAACTTGAGTTTTAATATCTTCAGTAGTAGACATAATCTCCCAAGACAGAGCTGCTAAAGTGATTCTCTCCCCTGCACTTAGCTTGAGTCAAAATATTCCCTTCTGACACCATCCATTGTTCTTAATTTTGTCTTCTGAGCATTCCCCAACCATGTGTAACTGATATTGCAGAGAGATATATAATGTGAGAAAGGGGGCACTTTCTTTACTTTGCTCCCTTTCTTTCTTCTTCCTTCTCTTCCTCCTCCACCTCCCTGTTCTTCTTCCTATACCAAGGGGCACTCTACACTTAGCTATATCCCCCAGCCTTTATATTTTTTATTTTTTAATTTAATTTAATTTAATTTTTTGGTACCAGGAATTGAACTCAGGGCCTCATGCTTGCCAGGCAAACACTCTAAGCACTGAGCTAAATCCCCAGCCCTATATTTTTTATTTTGAGATAGGGTCTTATTAGTGGCCTGGGATGGCCTCAAATGTGAGATCATCTTTTCTCAGCTTCCCAAATAGCTGGGATGATAGTTGTGCCCCATCATGCTGGCTCCACTTAACTGTTGATGGATACTTGGATTATTTCCATTTAAAACTATCCAGTTCAGCCATGAATATTCGTACTGATACATTTTAGTCCACATGTATACTTTTTTTTTCCCGTTGGGGCAAATACATTCACGTGTATAACTTTAGAGACTAAAACCGAACAGCTTTTCAAAGTACTTCTGATTCTCATCAACACACGGCTTTGTCAGTCTGTACTGGATACCCACAAACCATCCTAACATTTAGCAGTGTGAAACAGGACTCCTTTATTTCCCTCAGTTCTGTGGTTGGCTGGCTTCAGCCGTGCAGTTCATCTACTTGGTATGTTGTAGTCTGGGGTGGTCCGCGGGGTTCCAGTCGCCCAGGAGCGTGGCCGGAACGCCGACATCCAGCCAGGGCGACCTCATTCGTGCCTCGAGCGCTTCGGGACGGCCGAAACGGCTGGGAGAAGTTCAGGCTCTGTCTCCCCATGCGGTCTCTCACGATGCAGTATTCTAGCCCAAGCATAGTCACATGGCAGCTGGATTCCAAGAGGGCAAAGCTAGAAGCTGTGAGCCTTCTTTGGGATGTGCCCGGAAGTCACCCGTCTTCTCTTTCGTGACATCCTGTTGGTTCAAACAAGGCAGTGCTGGTGCAGGTTCCAGCAGATGGGGTGGAAGGACCGCACCTCCTGATGGCACGACTAGTGTGCACGGCGAGAAATGGCAGCAGTCCCTCGTCCTGCGTCTTATGTACAGTTTGTGTACCACATTCCTCCTGCTAGCCAGTTCACCTGCCTTCAGAGTACAGACGTCTTCGCCTCACCCTCAGACACCCCAAGTCTCATCCAGTTACAGAATCTGGTTTAAGTCTTTTGTGATCTACATCAGGTCCAACAGCAAACGACGCTTCCTGACCGCAGCACTTCTCAGTGCGGATAACTGGGGCTAGAGCCAAGATATCTGTCGGCGCAGACACCCAGCGCAGAGACAGCGTCAGACCTCTTTTCCGCTTTATTTTAAGCTGATCGTGCTTGCACCACAACAATCCTCTTGCCAGTTTTGTGGGCTTTGATTGTATTTAATTGTAATCCATTTCATTAGAGAGAAGCTCAATCCACAAGTCCCTGTGACACAGCTGTTTCTTGGCTTTGGGCTGTGGACCAGGGTGTGGCGGGACAAAGATGCTAAAATCCTCAGGAAATCTTATTTCCTAAATGAGAAAAGCGCCATTTTAAAACTTTCACAGACCTTAACAAACACTCCTATTTTCACTTGATCTTTTCTCTGAGAGCATTTAATACACCGAGACACTTTCTCCTGCTGGAGACTGCACCAGATGTTCTTTATTCCCACTAAATTTTGCTCCCAACTAAACCGATCTTTCAGGTTGGTTCATGTCTCTTTTATTAGACTTTATCATTACAGAGCTCAAGAGGCCAAGCGGTATTTCCTATATCCTGCTTGGAATCTCTCTAGTAGGGTCTATAGATTCACTGGTACATTTTCTGTCATGTACAGTAATGCAGACAGCTCTCTGCTGCTACAAAAAGCAGATCCCCTTTCTTCCTATCCTGTCACAGCAATTTAACTGCTCTTCTAGATGCCACTACACAGTCATCACCCATTCAATTTCCACTTGCTTCCCAGGCCCAGTGACAATGCCATCTGTTTTATTTTATTTATTTATTTTGGCGCCAGGGATCAAACTCAGGGCCTTGTGCTTGCTAGTCAAACACTCTAACCACTGAGCTCAATCCCCAGCCCCTGCCCTCTGTTTTAAATTAGGGCAATAACTTATTTCCAGTTACTCTTTTTGTTGTTGGTGCTGAGTAACAAACCACTCCAAATGTATTGACCCAAAACAATAATCATTTATTGTTTCCCATGATTCTGAGGGCCGGCTGTGCCATGTCCTGCTCCGGCAGCGCTGACCGGCCCTGACGGTCACCCTTGCCACTCCAGCGCCCGTGTGTATGTGGCTCTGTTTCTGATCTCACTGATCGGTTTCATGGGTTTGTCTCATTGATTTATTTGTCTATTTTCGTGTCAATATCTCATGTTCTTTTTTATACTACCTTTATAATAAAAAGTCCTGATATCAAGTAGAATAGGTTCTACCACTTTGTTCTTTTTGAAATGGTCTTTGATATTCTTGGCATTTTATACTTCTATACACATTTTATAATTGGTTGTCTCACACACACACACGCGCACACACACACACACACACACACACACAAAGCGCCTTTTACGTTTTGACTGAGATTGTCCTGACATCTATGAGTAATAGACAAATTTGAGAGAACTAACATCTACACAGATGTGTACTCTTGTTTAGAAGTTTTAAATTTTCTCTTGAGGGCCAGGAGTGGTGGCGCACACCTGTAATCCCAGCATTTGGGAGGTTGAGGCAGGAGGATTGCCATGCGTCCCAGGCCAGCCTTGCTCACATAGTGAGTTCAAGACTACCTTGGACTACACAGTGAGACCCTGTCTCAAAACACTAAAATAGATAAATAAATAAATTTTCTCTTTATAAATTTTTTACTATTCAGTATGGAATACTTGTCCTTCTTTGAATTAGGTTTTTAAATGCTATTACAAGTGATAGATTGTTTAATGCAGGTTTATTGTAGTACAGAGAAATACAATTGATTTTTTTGCATGTTGATTTTGGGTGCAGCAACCCTGCTAAACTTATTTATTAAATATGGCAATTTGAAGCACAAGACCCTGAGTTTGAACCCCAGCACCAAAAAATTAAATAAATAAATAAATAAATAAGGCAATTTGTCTGAGGGTTCTTTAATATTTTCCATATACAATTATGTCATTACTAATAACAGTTTTATTTGTTCCTTTTAAGTAATTACATATTTTATTTTATTGGTTTTTCACGTCAGAGAGATCTTCCAGAACAATGTTGAATAAAGGTTGTAGTTGCAACTGCAGAAAAGTTTTAATTTTTTGTTAGCTTGTTTGTTTCTAGTGCTAGGGATCAAGGCCAGACCTCGCATATGCCAGGCAAGCGCTGTGCCACTGAGTTACACCCCCGGGTCAAGTTTTAACATTTGGTCATTCAGTTCAATGCCTGCTGTGGGTTTCTTGTGTATGCCTTTGTTTGGGTTAGGAAGTTCCTTTCCAGTCCCACTTTGTTAGTTTGGCATGAATGATTGTTGGAGCTTATCAAATGTACTTTTTGTATCTACTGAAATTATTATATGACATCCCCCCACCCTGTCTTTTGGTTTTGTTTTGTTTGAGATAAGGTCCTCACTCTCCAGTTCATGCTGGCCTTGAACTCACTGTGTAGCCCAGGCTAGGCCCAAACTTGTGATCCTCCTGCCTCAGCCATCTGAGTGCTGGGACTATAGGCACGCACCACCATGTCTGGCTTTCTGTTGTTAACAACAGAAGTATATCGATTTTTAAATTTCAAATTACACTTGACATAAGGTAATATGTGTCATAATATAATGCTTTTGACATAATGTCAAATTTACATTTCAAAAATAAATCCAAGTTGGTGGTGAGCTATGATCTTTTCTATACCTTGCTGGGTTTGCTGTTCTAATATTTTGGTAGGACTTTTGCATCTGTATCTGTGGAAAACAACTCTTCATATTCCTTTTTCACGTAAGGTCCTTTTCGGGGTTTGGTGTCAAAGTTATGCTCGGGAATCACTCCCACTTTCTTTATTCTCTGGAAGATTTTGGGAGATTAGTGTTATTTCTTTCCCAAATGTTTAATAGATACATACGCTGGTTCCAGGAATAAGATGCTACCATAACAACAACACATTCCCAATTAGGTGACATTCACATCAGTCTGGTAGCATGCAATTGTTATTGCAGGCCCTGAAAAGATGTCAACTTGTTTTATAGAGGAAAAAAACTAAAACTGTAGTCTGGGTTGGATTAAATGACATAATACATACATTATGAGCTTGTACTTTATACAAAGAGGAAGAAAATGGTTTTATCAGACTGAGTTCCTTAGTGCTCACTGCATTCGTAAGGGTGCTATAAGAAACAGAGGTGCTCAGTATCTGGCTGGTTTGCAAGTAGGAAGGGAAAGAGAGTGGGAGAGAGAGAGGGAACTAAAACTCAGAGACTTGCAAGGTTAGAAGGTACAACTGATGCACATTTCAACTACTAAAGAAAATAACTGAGAAGGCCTCTGAGCAACAAATGCTGTGCCCAGTGGCAAGGACCAAGTCAAGAGTATGATTGAAACGCCATTGCTAGTATCTGTCTCTGAATGGAACAAAGTAACACTCAGAAAATAATGTCAGTTGGAAAAAGTGTCTCAGACCAGAGAAAGTTAGGATTTGCCTTTTCCTAAGGAAGCCGGATAGATTCAAAATACCTGCAGTTAATTTTAGAGGAAGAGAGGAAAGTTAAGCAGCTGTAAACAACTCTGAACAACTGTAGTACACGGCACTGCTTAGAATTGAATAAATAACTTGGGATATGTTAATGATAAAATGTCATTGC
This sequence comes from Hystrix cristata, assembly GCA_004026905.1. Classification (NCBI taxonomy): domain Eukaryota; kingdom Metazoa; phylum Chordata; class Mammalia; order Rodentia; family Hystricidae; genus Hystrix; species Hystrix cristata. Next base: position 6,299 of record PVJO010004621.1, read on the forward strand.
TTACGGAATCACTAGCATGGTCTAAAAGCAAATGTGATAGTTTGAGAGTGAAAATAATAATTAGGCTTTCACCCTCTGTAGCAGGATTTCACAACTGCTGTGGAGATGTGTATGTGCATATATGAAATCTCCTACCTCTTTAAAAATAGGGTTACTTATTGCAATTATCCTTTCCCTGTTCTGTTGTCGAACAAGTTGTGTGAAGAGTCAAAGCCTAAATGACTGTCTTTGTAGCTCGAAGGTCTCTGGATCCAGAGGAGCTGTGTGTGGACCTGTAGACACTGTGGGGACCCACTCACATCTCCTGAGCTCTGTGCTCAAGATAGTCATGAGATAAAATGTTTGGGGTGCCTCCCTTGAAAGGCAGCCAAGTACATTCTGCATATGGGAAAGGAAGAAGGCTGAGTAGAAGGCTGGACAGAAGGTGTCTGGGAAATGCCACCCAACACACAACAGTTTGACACACGGATTCCTTTGATTGGAGGGTACTTGGGGAACAGCAGAAGCTTTCCCTGCCCTCCCTCCCTACCTGTCTGAAGACAGCCCCACCTGACAGGAGCTCTGTCCCCATGAGCTGTCCCTAGGAACCTTAGCAACCAGGAAGGTTAACTCCTTGGTTACACTGTGTCCAGACAAATCACCTAGTCTTCTGAGCACCAATCCAAGATGCCCTTTATTACCTGAGAGATTTTTAAAATCTTCATAACAAAAACCTTTATTCCCCTTTCCTCAGATTCTTATAACTTGTGTGGCCAGCACCTCCCCAAAACCTCAGCCTTTATTCCTTTTTGTAGCTCAGGACACTACATGAGCTTCGATCATCTGCTCTCTCTTCAAGGCTCATACTTTGTAGGACTCCTGTGCACATATATGTAATTAATATGCTTTTCTCCTGTTAAATTGCTTTATGTCAGTTTAGTTTGTGGCCCAATCAAAGAACCTAGGAAGGTAAGAAGAAGCCACTTTGCCCCACTGTGCTCTTATAGAGCACTTTCCCCTTAAGCGTGAGCTGGACCTAGAAAGTTGCTTTTAACCAGTGGAATGGAGCAAAAATAATGGGCTGTCACTTCTGAGGTTAGGTTACAAAGAGACCGTGGCTTCCCTCTGCGTGCCCCTCTTGCTTCCATTTGTTCACTCCGGCAGAAGCCAGCTGTTGTATGGGCTGCACTGTGGAGAGGCTGTGAGGCAGGAGGGCAAAGGAGGCGCAGCAACTCACATGAATGACCTTTGAGCCTGCAGATGAGCCTGCAGTCCTGGCCAACACCTTGACTGTACCCTTTCAAGAGACCTTGATGCAGAACTACCTGTTATAGACTGCAATATACCCCCCACCACCACCAAATTCCTAAGTCCCAGTGTGACTGCTTTTGGAGATGGAGCCTATAAAGGGATAATAAAGGCCGAATGAGGTTATTAGCATCAGGTCTTAATGTGATGGTCCTGAGGTTCTTGCAATAACAAGAGATACTGAAAACAGAAGAAAGATCGTGTGAGGACACAGCAAGGAAGCAGCCATCGACTAGCATTGATGGCAACTTTGCTCTTAGACTTTTGACCTCTAAGACTGTGAGAAAATGAATTTCTGTTGTTCAGGCTGCCCCGTCTGTGATGTTTCATTTTTGCAGTTCTAGAAAGCAAATACAGGACCTACTGAGCTGTGTCTGGATTCTTTTTTATTTTTTTCCAGTAATGAGGATTGAACTCAGTCCTCACACTTGCTAGGTGAGTGCTCCTACCACTGGACTAAATCCCCAACCCTTGTGCCTGGATTCTTGACCCTTGGAAAATTTGAGATAATACTGTTTACTGGGTTTGAGCTATTAAATTTTGGAGTAATTTGTTGTGCAGCAATGGATAACTAATACATTAGCCCAATTTTTTCCTCTATATCCTTTGACTTCTCTCTTCAAACGATGGACAGGCACATTCTTGCCTCTCTGGACACTTCACATTCTTGCTTTCCAGGAAAATAAATGTCAGTCTTCCCGGCAAATGAAAAGCATGTCATGGGCTGGGGGTGCAGCTCAGTGGTAGAGCACTTGTCCAGGAAGTGCAAGACCCTGGGTGTGATCCCCAGCACCCCCACCAGAAGCACAATGACAAAAACACCAAAATCAGGATTCTGCCCATTTCTGAGTCATGACAGCACTTTCTGAAACATTTTGATTAACCTGCCATTTCCCCAGCACAGTGAAAAATAATTGTTGTTAAATCCAGATTTGGGTGCAAGTAGATACATAATATCTACTCCAAATCTACTGCAATGAGTTGGAGTTCATGGACCCTTTGTGTGTATTTGTATAGTTCATTATGTTATTGTAATTCTACCTACAACATATCTATATTATATGCAGAAATGAATTACTGTAATTCTATAATTCCCATAGAGACAACACTAATATATTAAATGTTTCTAAGTGATATTAATTATATGTCTATTAAAATGAACCTGTAGTTCCTAGAGTGGAAGAAAATAATTTGCCGAGATGTCAGGAAGGAATTCTTCACGGGAAGCCCTGGACATGGAAAGGTTCCACACAAGGTTCAGTGCCTGGACGCCTCTTAGCAACAAGTCATTAAACAGACAGGTGCGTTACGGACTCTACAATAAAACAAGTTTGAATCACATGGTTAATTTTACTGTGATCTGTTGAGTCTCACGTTGTCGTTTTTTAAAGAAAAAATCCTCTAACGATTCTAGTTTTTGAGTCAGTTTAAACAAAAATTAATCTAACTTTGTCTGACCAAAGACAGCCTCTTCTCACCCTACCTCACTCCTGCCTTCCTGGAGACTCCAAATCTGCCTTCCCTGTCAGTCTGTGCCTCTGAGGACACAATAGAGATGTACGGGACACAGGTGGCTTGCTGTGATGGGGGAGAGAAGGAAGGAAATGCTTCCCGTGTTGGGGGTGGGGGCTGTCCATGAAAGTTTTTCTGTGTTTCTTTAATCTTCTCTTCCCTCCTGCACCCACTGTGTGGTTCCATGTGGCCTGGTGGGGGACACTGGTCCCTGGTGTCTGTCTTGCCTAAACACACACCTAACAATGGCATTTTACAATATTATTAACTTCAGATTTGTAGTTGTTACGAAGATCCAGGCCTGTGGGTTAGTAAAGTCACACATACTTCAGATGGTCCTGTTTCCACACTCAAATGAGTGTAGCCTGTATGTGTTTTCAATACAAAATGTATGGAATCTGTTTCCCTAGGCAACCTCCGCCCAGGTAGAAACAAGAGCCAGGAACGATTACCTCTTTTTTCGCCAAGGGCCTCCTAGGGCCCTCTGTAATTACATCCCCGCCAGCCTTTCCCACAAGCCCACCTGGCCGGCCCGGCTTGTCTGTAGCCCTGGAAACAAGCAATTTAAGGTGAAAGGAGAGACCCCCACAACGTGCGCAAAAGTGCGTTGTGAACTGTAATGTGCTATGCAGATTTTAACTGTGAGGTTGTTCGTGGATTGTCTAAAGATTGCTTAGCAACTGAGAATGTGTGGAACTGACTGCAAAATACCATTTTCCCGCTTCCAGCTCTTTCAGGAAAGGGTCGCTCTCGTAAGTCACTGGTTTGACCTCTGGACCAACAAACAGCGCCAAGAATTCTTAGTCACAATTTTTATACGATGCACTAAATCACAATTAAGGTAAATGTAGCTTCTTGTAATTATCTTTGGTTCTTAAAGAAAGCAAAATGTAGTAAAATGTTTACATAGCCTTTAAAGTTCTCTCTTCCTTTCCCTCCTTTCTTCCTCTCTCCCTCCCTCCCTCCTTCCTTCCTTCTTTCTGTTACTTCCAGAGGTGGACTGTGAGCTGCTGCCCCGCTAGAAAATGTAATTCCCAGCGATCCTAAACCCAGCTACAGTAAAGAATTAAAGAAACCGAGTTTAAACTAAGAGAAGACAATTTATTTAGAGGACAATTTATTTAAAAGTGGTGAAAAAGGGGGGAAAGGAGATGATAGATAGCTACACAACGAGTAGGGACAGTCGAAAGCGAAATACTCATGGGCCCTTTGTTGTAGCCCCTTTTTATTGAGGTTTTTCTCTTGTGTCGGCCCTTGGAATCTGATTGGCTCTTGGGCTTGTCTGTCACTTCTGCCTCGATTTCCCTCAGCCCCGTGACCTTTGTCTTTTGGCAGAGGACAAGCTTATGGGCGGGTACTTTAGAGCCAGGTAATGTAGATTAAGAGTCAAAAGGGAGCGTTTGTTTCCTTTATGTTAATCAGATTACCTGGGGCCTTCCCAGAACTAGTCTCTTTGCCTTTTCCTCTTTAACTGTTGGACTCTAGCTGCCTTTATCTTTCTATTTGATTATAGCTGTCTGGCTTTTAGAGTGTGGCTATAGAGATCAAATTGTCTTAATTTCTAATAACATCTAACGAAGCCTTTACCCTATCTTTTCCCTACCTATGGGGACCCTGTCCCTACACTTCCTTCCTCCCTCCCTTTACTTTCTTCCTTGCTTCCTTCCTTTCTTTCCTAGAAAAAAAATGAAGCAACTGATATTCTAAGGTTTATAAATAAATTTGTCTAGAGCCTGCCTTCTTTTTTCTTTTCAGAACCGTACACTTTCATTCAGCAATATATTTCAAGCATTAGTATGGTATTTAACAGGAAGATTTCGTGGGGTGTGTAGCAGGCTCAGGATGTATTGTCAAACTAGTGAAAAAATGACAAGATCGGGCAAGAGTTTTTCCAGAGTTTTCTAGCTGCCTGGCTTCTCCTTTAGGCTGCAGGGGAGCTTGGGGTGGAAGGCGAACATCTTCATGTCATTGTGAGTCCTTCATGTCTTTGCAGAAACTTCTCGGTGGCTTCAGCCGGTGAATTTTTAACATTCTCTTGGTTTATTACTTCTCCTTGGAAAGCAGACAGATGACATACTCCAAACGGATATTTGGCATATGAGTAGACACTGTGTAAATGATTGTGCGATGAGTGGATGGATCTGAAAAATCCAGAGAAGGGACAACAGCGGCAATCTCTGGGGAGGCACATGGGCAAGATGTGCAGCCACCGCCAATGACTGCCGGCGGGTCCCTGTCCTTATCCTCCCCCTTCTCCCCGGCGTGTCTGTGATTTACTTTAAAACACTTCAGCGTCGACTGTGTGAGATTCGCTATTGGAATCATACACGGGGGTGACTGGCGTTCCGATCAGGAATTAACACTCTAGGAGTCCTTAGCTCTCTCTGGATCGGAAAGGCCACGATGCCTCAATTATTATCAAATACTTCGTTAATCAGCAAAGCAAATATCAGACATCAGTTATTATCAGAGCAACCAGCGGCTTGTTCATGAGCCATCTAAAAGTTAGAAACAGGAGTCGCCACCTCTGGTGGGGTTCAAGCTGTCTGGACGGAGAGCAGTATATTCCAGACAGCCCTGCTGGGTGTCTGCATTTGATTGGAGAAGCGTAGTCCATAAGTGTGGTTTCCTGGGCTTCACCCCCAAACAAATGACCTTGGGTCCGTCGGGGGTGGGGGGGTTTCCTGGTGGCCTGAGGCCAACAGCGAAAGTAATAACAGGATGCTGCTTCTGGAGTTCTGTCCTTTCTCATTCAAATGAATCTCTCACCAGAGGCCAGAGAGTGGGGCCTTCATCAAGGCTGAAGAGGGCACTCTGGGAAGTTCAGGTTTATTTACTAGCATTTGTTTAGTGAGCACCTCCACCATCATTTGGTGTTAGTTGATTTCACTACAACCCCGTGGAGAGGCTTAACCTTTGGAGTCCTTAGGCAGCTACCAAAAAAGGATCTGAGAGTCATGCCTGATCCAATTGGCTTTAGTTTGCAACCTGCCTCCTACTTTTTCTTCCACTTTTTCTGCTCTTCTCATCTAATTGGCCATTTCTTCTCCCCTTCTCCATTAGCTTCTTCCTCTTGTATCTGTGGGCACAAAGCAGATGTTAAATGGCATTCCCCGGAGGAGTCACCAGGAGACGGCTTTCTGGCTGCACAGACATCTTACAGAGGGGCAGCCTCTTCAATCAATGGTTAACTGTCAGGAGGAAGGAATGCTTATGATAGTTATTTGCTATGATATTTTACTTCAACCTTGCAGGTTTCAAGATAAGAAAACAATGGACCAAACCCCATAACCATAACCACCTTGTGCACCGAGTTCCAGTCTCCTGTCACAAATCAAGCAATTTCACTTGTAACCACCAGAGGTCAGGAGAGATCCTGTGTATATTTTGAGGCAGGTTAACACTAGGCCTGACAGTTTGTCACTGGAAATTACATCTTTGTCTGTCACCTAAATTCTTCATTTTGTTGGACAAGAATGTGGAACTAACCTGTTGGGTGAAATTGCTTGGTTTTGTTTGATAGCGGCTGTGTTTCCACAGACAGCAGTATGTGATTCAGAATTCTCTGCAGCTTCTGTTGTATGGTCTGGGCTGCTTATTTGGGTGGAAGTTGTATGTGCATTTCTGGTCTGTAGTTTGGCATCCTAAACCCATCTTTAATTTGTAATGATGATTTTTGTTGTTGAGTATCAATCAGTACAATCCCCAAAGTGTGTGTGTATGCACGCATGCGTGCGTGTGCCTGTGGTGTTGGGTGAGAGAGAAGTCATGAACAGCCCACCAGGACGTAGCTCCTATTTGTCCCCATCAGAGTAGGCGGGAGTTGCCTTTTTACAACTTCTTACCATCTCTTTCAGTATCCTACTTATTCCAGTAGTCCATCTTCCCCTGTACCTGTAAATAAATTTACTAAGTGGAAAAAATAAGCATCACCTGAATGCCTGAAATATATATTTGTTCAATACCTTTTTGTTCATAGTACAGAAGCCATCATTTTATAATTTCCAAATAACTTTGCTTTAATCCAGATAGTTATATTTATAAACATGGTATTTCAATATATGTGGGAAAGATGTCATCACAATTTTCTTAGAAGTTTCTTCTTAATCTCTGAGACATATTAAATATCTTAGACTTTTTTTACTGTCCTAATAAATATCCCATAATCAACCTTTAGGATGAGCTTAAATGGCATTTTGTGATAGCTAAGACATTTTTCAAAGGTTCAGCTTCTGAAGCTACCCTGGCAAAATTCTCACCTCGAGTTAAAATGTCACCTCTCCTGGGACGCCTTCCCTGCCCGCCTTCCAGGCCCTGCAGTTTTCTCCCGCCCCCATCCCAGCAAGCTCCCCGGTGCACCACGCTCCTGTGTCAACATGGAAGCCGGTCCCCTTGGTGTCTCCCCTCTGCCACTTGATCGGAGTGACCTTCCCTGTGCCTCCTTAAAGGAAGCTAGTTGTTTGTGTCTGTCACACTTGGCAAAACCTACCGGGAGTTTCAATCCGGCTCCTTGCCACACTGGTGGGACCGGTTTTAAATTCCTTCTGCTCAGCAACCCAAGTGCTGTCTACAAAGGCCTTGCATTCAGGGTGGGAGCTGTGGAAACTTGTGGCTTCTTGGGCAGGCGGGCAACATTCAGCAACTGCATTCCGAAGCCCAGAAGATAGGTTGCGTGTGTGTGTGTGTGTGTGTGTGTGTGTGTGTGTGTGTGTGTGTGCGCTTGCGCGCGCGCGTCTGCATGTGGTGTTGGGAGAGAGAGAAGTCATGGACAGCCCACGGGACTTAGCTCCTACCATTTGTCCCTGTCGGAGTAGACCGGAAATGGGGGCAAAGTTCAAAAAAGTATAGGGACTGAGGTCTGCCGAAGAGAGAAGCGCAGCCTGCTGCCTCTGCCCACGCCGCCCTAACCTTCACGGTGTCTTGGCAGGCAGCCCCGGGGGGCGGCTGAGGTCTCCAGGCCACCTCTGTGGACAGTGCAGAGACAGCACACCTAGCTGCTTTAATTAGGAATGCAGCTGCAGCTCCAGGTTACAGAACGTCCATTTAAAGGGGACTGATTCTGTGCGGAGGTGAAGATGTTAAAGGAAAAAAATCATCCAAGGATAACATAAGCGTGGGGAGCAGGCCATTTAGTGAGGCAGGTATGGGCTCCACTGCCTTGGGATTTGCATTAGGGCAGAGAGATTGAGCTGAACTCTAGATACAGTGAAAGGGCTTCCATTGTGAACGGCATGTGCACACTCACTTGCTCTTCATGTCGAATAGACATTAATTTAATACCACACAGGAAAGTAGAAATTTATGGCCAAAAAAAAAGGAAGAAAAAAAAAGAAATTTATGGCCAAGGAGCAGAGGAGAGTGTGTATCAGTGGATGGAAAATTATTAAGAGGAGCTATCTTGGGTAAAAGGGGGTTCTGTCTAAGGCAACAGAGCAGGATTCTTGCTGGAGACAGACCAGGGTCATCTGACAGCCCCTGGAGGGTGATGAAGGGTGAGGAACTTGATCAGATGTCCAGGGGTACAGGGTTCATGTTACAATGACTTAGCAGTGCGCTTTGCTAAAACTGGATTGGACAAGGAAGTGTACAGAGAGGCCTGGGGGAAGGTTCAGGAGCTTAGCTAAAATTTGGTCAAGTAGAGGATTTTGTTTGTTTGTTTGTTTGTTTTTTGGTGTTGGAGATCGAACTCTGGGCTTTGTGCTTGCTAGGCAGTATGCTACCACGGAGCCAAATCCCCAACCTCAAGTAGAGGGTCTTTGACAGAGAGAGAGGGGCATTTTCAAAGATATACTGTGTATTTGTGTCTTAGTCACTTTCTTGTCATGAGACAAAACATCTGACACCCAAAATTTAAAGAGGAAAGGTTTATTTTGGCTCACAGTTTCAGAAGTTTCAGTCCATGGTTGACAGGCTTAAGCGCAGAAATGGCGGAGGGCAGAGGAGAAGACAACTGCTCCCATCATGGTGTCCAGGAAGCAGACAGAGAAGGGAGGAGCCAGGGAGAAATAGAGCCTTCCAGGCCACACCCCCAATGACCTGCTCCAGCCAGGCCCCTCCTCCCAACAGCAAGCACCTCCAATCCAATCACTTTCTAATCTAACCATCTCCCCAAAGATGTAAACCATAACAACTTGTAACTAAAACAACTGTTTTCTAAATGTGCAAGGCAAGTCTGGAAATTTGGGTCATTTTAACTTCCTCTCCTCAATCCAGCATTCTGGACACACTCCTTCCTTCCCCACAGTTCAGTTCGTGATGGGCAAATACATTCAATACTCCCATTCCTCACTGGAATGGTCTAAGTGGTGAATGAAGCTGAAAAGGACAATTATTTTTAAAAATGTTTTTATTTTTATTAGTACATGTTTGCATTACATGATTCTATTCATTATGGGGAGTCGGTGGGTGTACATAACAATCTTGGTTCTTTTTCGTCCTCTTCCTCTCCCCGCTTCCTCTCCATCTCTTGGTCCCCTCTTCCCATCTGCAGAAGATCTATCTCCCTGTTTATCTATCTCCCATTATCTACCTAAAAAGGAAAATTCTTAGTCTAAAAGGAAAAGAGAAACCAAAAATTGAAAGCTGTTTTGCTGACGGGGGCTGGGGCAGAGGGAAGGTCATTGCCCACAGTGAGCAAAGTCCTTGGACTTGAAGTTCTCACTTCCTGTTTTGTAAGCGGTGCTGCACTCGCTCTGTCCTGCTTCACATCTCTTCACAGCACTGAGCTCCAATGGACACGATGGTATACACAGTGCTTCACTCCACCCCAGGGCAGGCTGTATGCGGCAAGGACTTTGGTACCTGCTTCTGTCTCCAGCACTTGAGAGTAATTCAGGTGCACAGTAGCCACTCAATAAATGCTTGCTGAATGAATGCAGATATCTAAAGAACTCTTGATTTTAAAAATGGCAAAAGGAAAGATGGTCAGAAAAGTTTCCTAGACATTCTAGGAGGAACGAATTTTTCAAGATAGTAGAAGTTTTAGAATGTAAGAAAGTACTAATACTTTGCTACATTTAAGACTTTTCCTTATTTAACGAAGACCACTATAAAGCAATTCCAAAAAGAAATGTGCTTAGAACTAAGACCTGGGGTGTCACATCGCACAGTCCCAAGGGCTGCTGTTGCGTGCCGTTAGCTCATGAATGGCATCGCTTAAATTTCTCAAGTTCAGCCCACCTGACCGTGCTCCCGTCTATATACACACTGCGTGGTACCAGCTCCCAGCTCTCCCAAATGTCTTTTTCTTTCTGGATAGGAGACAAGATTCACAGATCATTCACTGGAAGATCAAGACAAGGTTGTAGGAAAACATTTGATTTTTTTGCTTTGTTCGTCTGTTTGCTTGAGACCAGGTCTCACTATGTATCCAGGCTGGCCTCGAACTCAGAGAGAAGGTGGCTGCCGTGAGACCTGAACGGCCCCGGTGAGTCTCAGGGCAGACGTGGCACACGTGGTACGCAGTGCGCATCCAACAACGCTTGCTGGCTTCCCTCCTGCTCTCTTCAGGTAGTCTCGTGAGGTCATGCTCAGAAATTTTTCAAGTACAAAAACACAAATGGAATGCCAGCCAGTTTAAGAAGAAATGGGAATTTACTGACTTATAATTGAGCTGTCTGGCTCCAGGCGGGGCTGGGTCCTTAGTGTTAAACAAGGATGCCAATCTCTCTCCCTCCTCAGAGCTCTGCTTCCCCGATGTGAATTGCACAAAGCCAAAAACATAGGTGAAAGACCCATATGAAGGAAATTATCAATTTGTATTAAATGATGGTAAAAAGCTGAGCATGGAGGTACATGCTGTAATCCCAGCACTCTGGGAAACTGAGGAAGGGAGGATTGTAAATTCAAGCCCAAACGGGGCAATTTAATGACTCTGTCTCAAAATAAAAAATGAAAAAAAGCCTGGGGATTTAGTTCAGTGTGAAGTCTCTGGGTTCAATCCCCAGTACTGCAACAAAGAAAACAAACCCTGAGACGGACAGGTACACCATGCTCAAAGATGTTGGTCCTCTCCAAAGTTCATACTTTGAAAAACTGATTCTCAAGCTAATCTGAGCCAGATGTGGTGGTACACATCTGTAACGCTGGCACTCAGGAGGATGAAACAAGAGGACTGCAAGTCCGAGGTCAGCCTGGGGTACATAGTGAGACTGTCAGGGAAAAAAAAAAAAAATCCCAAACCAAAACTAACACAAAACAAAGCTAATTTGGAAAAGAAAATGGACAACAATGGCTATGAGAAGGTTAAAAGTAGGAGTTTCACTACCAGATACTAAAACCACTTTAAGGAGTTGAGGATTTAGCTCAGTGATACAGCGCCTGCCTAGCAAGTGCAAGGCCTGGAGTTTGATCCCCATCACCACCCTCAAAAAAAACCCTACTTTAATCAGACACCACCCCTGCCCCAGTAGTGTCTCCAGTATGAAGGGGAGCAGGACTTGGATCAGCTAGAGATCTAGAGGAAAGAGTCAGGAATAAGGGTGAGAAGATCTTTCCTGAATTCCTGGTTAGTTGGTTAGATGCCCCTTGATCACCAGTCAGGCCAAACCTTTCCACATTCCTTTCCTCCTTTCTGTTTTCTCCTCAGCTATTCCCACATTGGATGTGGCTGGTCACCTGGCCCTACAGGGTGACGCTGGGTTGGGCTGAATTCATCTTGACAATTGCATCCCTGCAGGTATCTGGTTGCCAAGGAGACCTCCAGGAGCAGCTGCTAGTGAGCTCTGGAGAGTTCTTCAGGAGGGCCCTGAGGGACACGCCTACTACCTCCTGATCTCTGTCTGTGAGGATCAGTGCTTGCGCTGTTAACCATTTGGAAACCATCTCAGGGGACAAGGCCGAGGACCACAGCTCAAGGACAGAAAGGTGAAAATGTGAAGAAGCCTTGGCCTGGATGACATCATTGAGGCCTTAAATTTAATAACCCTGGAGCAGCCCTGATTTTCCTTATTGTTTGAGAAAAGGGAAAGGAAGATAAATAGGTTTAAAGGTGACCCCAAAGAGTCACTTATCTAGTAGTCACTTCTCTGGCCATCTCAGCTCTCTGGAATGTGGCTGTGAACCAGGAAGGAAAACAAGAAGGAGTCAGCAGTGAGACAGGAGTGAGGCGGCCTTCAGACCCTGTGCAGGGCCTATGCACTTAGGTAACTTGGGGCTTTCCACTGTCAATGGAAAGGGCCTTATCTGTACGCTGAAGGCCACCACACTTAAATTCAGTGCTGTGTACTTCACTTCGGCATCAGCATCAAGGTCTGCTTTGCCACTTCTTCCTTCTCCCACTGGGAAGTCAAGGTCACAGATAGGAGAGTCACTCGGAGCCTCCATGATGGGGACCCAGGTTCACCACATCAGGCAGGGCACAGCCCATCCCTCCCCTTCTCAGTGCAATGAAAGGAACACAATTATTGGTCCAGGCTCTGTGGGTGCCCCTTCCATCTTACTCCGTGATGCTACTTAGTAGTTTTAGAATGTGTTTTATTGTAGTTAGCCTTGAAATTGACATAACTAATTATGGAAACATTTCACTCTCACATAGCTGAAAAATCCAGAGATAGACCCAGGTGCAGTTGAAGCTCATTCCAATGATTTAATAAGAAAACTGACCACTTGTTTCACTTTCTCTCTCTCTCTGCTCTGCCTTCAGCAATCATGGCTTCATTTTTACATTTCTTCAGTTACTCTTCAGTTATGTCTCGGAAGAGGGGAGATTTTCTTTGTTTGGCCTACACTTTGACTGGTTGGTTTAGGTCCACGCCAACTTCTGGCCGATAATGGTGGCTGGGAGATTGACCCACGTGGCTTCGGGTTCATTGTGTGCTTTTTAGAATTAGGGATGGAGGCATCTTCTAAAGAACCACATGGATTCCCAAATAGAAAGTAAAAGTATCGCACCTAAAGAGGGGCAAGTAAATGAGGGGTGGTAAAAGTTAGTTTCTTTATTTAGCATTCAACAAAAAAGCAAAACAAAACAAAACAAAACCAACCTTTTTTTTTCTAAAGATAGGGTCTCGCTATGTTGTTCAGGCAAGCCTTGAACTCACTATGTAGCCCAGATTGGCCTTGAATTCACGGTGATCCACCCAAGTGCTGGGATTACAGGCATGCACCACCATGTCCGGCCAGCATTCAGCAAATACTGACTGAGTACCGACTGCACACAAGATCGATTCTGGGTACATGAGATTTAACAGCACATGAAAGTTCCTGCCCACTGTAATTTATATTCTAGTGGAATAAAATTTATCCTAAAATGGAAAAAGGGGGATATCCCTGCCTCTCATTGCACTTTCGACAGTAAAAAGTAGCGCCACAGTAAACATTTTAGGGTGTGTCCCACGTACAGATGTTGGAGCAGCGTGGTGGCTGACCAGCGGCCCTGGTGCATCCCCACCTTCCTGTCCAGAACCTGTGGACATCACTGTCCGCAGCAAGGGGTCTTTAGCTGGGTGTAAGCTCTTGAGCTGGGATCATGATTTTAGACTCTCTATGTGGGCCCAGCATAATCCCCGGGGCCTTCTGAGAGGAACCTGCGAGTCGGAGCCAGAGGAGAAAGTGCTGTGCTGATGGGCGCAGTGGGGGACAGGGAGGGGTTTGAAGCTGCTCTGCGCCGGTTCCAGCATGGAGGAAGGGGCAGGAGTGAAGGCCGGAGGCGGCTGCCAGCAATAGGAGGAAGAAGCAAGGGCCCAGTTGTGGCAACCCCTTAGTAGCAGCCCGGCGACCTTGAATTAAAACTTCTGACCTCCAGCACGTAAGAACATTGACGTGCATTGGTTTGAGCTATTAAATCTACGGTAATTTGGTACAATGGCAACAAGAAGTGAATATAAGAGCAGTGGTTTTCTTCTTCTGTTTTTCAAGTTCTACATTTTTCATTGATTATTTTATTTTACCTGCACTACCAGCCAAGGTGCAACCACAACGCCAGCCGCTGGGGACAGCATAGTGAAGAAAAGGTGGCGACAGACATGAAATGGGGAATCCAAAATAAACAGAGTTCGAGTGTCGGCCAGAATGAAAACACAAAAATAATGCTCGATTTTACCACTGTACCGCTCAGGTGTAAAGGGTGGAGGTTTCGGCCAAGGCTTTGAGGTGCCCGTGAGCTAAAGTCAGCCTGCGGGGGGCAGGGACGTGGAAGCTAGGTGGGCACTCTACCTCTGAGGCACAGCCCTGGTCCTACCACCTCAATTTTTAGTACCAGACGTCTGTAGATATGCTAGGAAATGTAGATAAACAAAAAAGGAAAATACGTCACTGATAATCTGATCACCCAGACACAGCCTTCGCAATTCTTATCCTTATGTGTATCCACATAACTATGTGTGGATCTGATTATGCAAGTTATTTACTCTTTAAACACTGTTCAATCAAACATTACTACTTTATGAAACCACCCACTTTTCCTGTCTTATTCTCTAAAGACTTTAGCACATGGCCCTTCAGTTCCTTTAACCCCTGACCCAGCCGTTATTCTGTGTGACACTGGCGTTCGTGTGAAAACTTCCCTCTCATCCTGTCTACTCGGGAGATCTTCTCTCCCGGGAAGAATTTTCCCTCCGCCGTCCTTGACGTTTGACTCCCGTAATCTCGCCGTATCTACAGCGCCGATTGAAGCTGTCCCGCGGCCCGCTTGCCTGTGCAGCCATCTCCCCCTTGCCTGCTGTTTGACTCACTGGTTTTTCCCATTCCATTTGCACCTGTGTTTTTTCCCAGTAACTGCTGATTACCCCACTTAGAGGTCATGGCCTATTTCAGTAATTCACATTTCAGTCCCTCAACACCTGTATGCAAGACTGTTACTACACTCTGCCAAAACCCTAGTCTTTGATAACCCAATTTTTTCATTTTACCCCTATCCCACAGAGTTACTGGATGAAGCCCAGCAACAGGATATGTGGTTTATTATAAATTTATTTAAACTTTAATTAATTTATTTATTTAGATTTTTTTGAGACAGGGTCTCGCTCTGTAGTCCAGGCTGGCTTTGAACTCACTATGTACCCCAAGCTGGCCTCGAACTCGTAGTGATCCTCCTGCCTCAGCCTCCCAAGTGCTGGGATTACGACGTGACCACCATGTGTGGCTACACTATTTTCAAGCTTAATCAAAACTACACAAACAATATGAACTGCATTACAGCCAATACCCATTTTTAACAGTGATCAGCTCAGGGTTTACATTATTTCATCAATTTCTCCCAATATATAATGGATTTTAATGTAAACTCAAAATGTGTCACTTCGCATATTAATATTTCAGTATATCTTTTTTTTTTTTTTTTTTGTGGTGCCGGGGATCGAACTCAGGCCCTTGTGCTTGCAAGGCAAGCACTCTAATCACTGAACTAAATCCCCAACCCCCAGTATATCTTTTTTAAAAAGGACTGTTTATTAAAAATTTCATGGTAGTTCCATTATTAACAAATATTCATCAATATCACCAAATATGCCTAGTCAGTGTTCAGATTTCATCAATGATCTCATAAATTCCTCCTTTAAAAATAATTTGCTCAAAATTAAAACAATACTAAGATTCTATCTCATTCCAGAAGGACCAGCTATTATCAAGAAATCAAACAATAACAAATGCTGGCAGGGCTGTAGGATAAAAGGAACCCTCCTCCACTGTTGGTGGGAATGTAGGCTGATCCAACCACTGTGGAAATCAGTGTTGAGATTCCTTAAAAAACTACAACTAGAGGTTCCATTTGACCCAGCTATTCCGCTGCTTGCTATCTTCCCAGAAGAATTAAAATCATCACACCACAGTGATATATGCACAACCATGTTTATAGTAACACAATTTGCAATAGCTAAGTCTTGGAAACAACTTAAATGCCCAACAACTAATGAATGGCTAAAGAAGATGTGGTTCTTCTATACAATGGAGTACTACACCACCATAAAAAGATAAACTAGAGTCATTTGTAGGCAAATGGATGCACCTTGAGAACATACTCTTAAGTGAAATAAATCAGACACTCATGAGTACATACCAAATTATTTCTCTGAGAAAACATAAGTGTCAAAAAAGGCAAAGAGGTATGATAGACCTCATGTAAAGGAAAGAAGGGAAAAAGAAGAGAAAGAAAAAAGCAGGGAAAATGGAAAAATGTAAATAAACCTGCTGTAAATAGGGAAGGATGGGGGAATGGAAGGGAGGGGTGGGGAAGAGGGGAGAACCAAGATATGTCAAGTACAGGTACAAATTAACCATGATGAATGTAATCATTATGTATACAATGTAACAACAATACATGTTCTTGGTAAAAAAAAAATAATTTTCTCAAATCAGGACTCAGATAAGCTTCCTATGTTGCAATTTATTAATGTGACTTTTAAAAATCAGTTTTATTGGTACATTTTAGGTATACCTAATGATTAAATTCATCGTAGAGGATTTGTATCTGCACCTAATTTATCTTGATTCTTCTTTTTTCCTCATTTCCCTCCCTCCCTTCAACCTCTCTTCCCCTCCTTATTCACAAAAACTTTGATTCTATTTTTTCCCTTCTATTTCTTTTTTTATTTTCCCTTCTCTTAAATGTCTTTAGCTTTGTAGGTTCCCTCCCTCCCTCCCTTTTCCTCTTTTGTCCTGTACAGTTTCCCAGTCTGCATTTTGCTGGTCGTACCCTTCCATCTTCTTCCACTTCCTGAAAACTGGTAGTTTGGGCCTGATTGGGTTCAGGTGTGGTTTTTTTATAAGCCTACCTGATAGATGGTGTTAGGTCCCTTCCTCAGAAGCCATTGTTTCCAGGGGACTCTAGTTGTACAGGTCTGTTACTTCGAGCCCTAACTGGAATAATTCTCTAAAGAGAAACTTCCTGTCCTGATTTATTTGTTCTTTTCTGAGGTATTACTCACACTCGACCTTAGCCAAAAACCCGAGAAGTGATTTTTGGAGATAGTATTCATACAAGAAAAGAAATGTGATACTATTGATCAGCCTTCTAAACATAACTTTGTTTTCTATCACCCTCCAAAATTGAAAACTGAGTTCTTTATTTGTACTATTATGAACTTAAATATTTTTATTTTTATGAGTTTAAGTATTTTGATATGACTCAGTCCATTTCATTATTTTTCTTATCGGTGTTCAAATTGTCCTATCATTGGTCTGTGGAGCCTCTTCCAGTAACTTGTAAGTTCTCTTGATATGTCTTAATAATTAATTTCTAATAATTTCTATTCTTTCTGGGGTGTCAGGATGTTCCAGGATCATCTTGTTCATTTCCTGCCTCAGAGTTAGGGTGAATGTTTCTCCCAGGAGCCTCGGTACCTTTTGGTAGGAAGTGATATCTGGAGTTAGGTATTGTCAGAATGCTCAGAACTATCTAGACTGCACATTGTTTCTAGGAATTTCTACAGGGATAACTAGAAAGTAACTTTAAAAAATTACTCTGCATCATGATTTCATGTCCTTATTCAAGTTGATGGGCTTAACTTTTTTCATATTGCAGCTCTATCTCTTTTCTCTCACATAGGAAGTCTGGGTCCTAGTGACATCAGCATAATTACTCATTTTCTTAATACATGCACAACTTTCTTAGAATAACAAAACTATCATTACTACTCATGGTATAGTTACTGAAATCTGTTCAGTCTTTTTTCCCTAGTTCTTATTGTTTCTGAGGTATATCACATTTAGGAATGCATAGTCAAATTCTTCTGCTAAAAAATAATTCCTATCTGATTATGCAACTAAGTCAATAAGCAATTAGCTTTGCTTAGTTTTGCTTTTGGATTTTAGGGGTTGCATTTATCAAATCCAATTTGTTTAATAATTATGTAAAATGCAAATGGTTAGAAAAGTTAGATCTAAAAAACAAGTTATGTTTAGACAAATCTGACTTCTACTCCTGTGTTCTTGTATTTGTTCCCACCCTTTGTATGGAGAATCAGATAGCACAAGTTGAGCACCCCAATCTGAAGATCTCAAATCTGAGATTCTCCCAAATTCAGTTTTTTGAGTGCTGGCACGACACTGCAAGTGGAAAATTCCACACCACAAAACTTTGTGCACAACATTATTTAAAATATTACACAGAATGAACTTCAGGTTATGTATATATAAAATACATGAAATATAAATGAATTTCATGTTTAGACTTGGGTCCCATCCCCAAGATATCTCATTATGTATATGCAAACATTCCAAAATCTGAAAAAAATCCAAAATTCAAAATGCTTGTGATTCTAAGCATTTTGGATTAGGTAGATTCAACCTATTAATATCTTGGCTTTGTGGGCTGTGTGATCTGTGTCGCAGCTACTCACTCTGATGCTAAAGCGTGAAAGCAATAGACAGTGTGTAAGCAAATGCGTGTGGCTGAGGTCCAATGAAATTTTGCAAAAATAGGAGGCAGAAATACACCTCAGGGGCAGGATATAGTCCCTGGCCATTCCCCTGTTCCAGAGTCACCACATGACCTGTCTCCAGATAATCAAGTTGCACCTCATGACTCAAGTTATTTTAAAGTGGTTTTTGACTCATTAGTCCATAAACCTGCATCTAAATGATATTTTCCATTCTTAACTTACTCCATCTCTCTGCACCAATCAGTAATATCCAGTACTCACTCCTTGAAACACCATTGCCCACGGCTCCGCAGCGTAACACTCTCCTGGATTTCCTCCTGCGTCTTTGGTCCTCCTTTGTCCATATTTATTGCACAGAATGTTCTTAACATTCTTTTAGTGCAATAAACATTAAATGCAGGCACTTCTCCAGTCTCTTTGAACCCTGCTTCTCTTCATTCTGTATTCTTTCTCGGCTCCATAATCCATACCTACAATTTTTTTTAACATATCTATACTAATGATCAGACTATTTCTATCTTTGGCCCAGACATCTTTGCACTCCTAATCATATATCCACTGTTTAGTTGATATTTATTTTTAGATGTCTTGAAGATATCTTAAAATCAAACTGTTTAAAGATTATAATGATTGCAGGTAAAACTTAATCGTTTTCTCTCCCTTAATAATTGGCACCTCCAGCCCTGCTGTGTCAGAAGTTAGAAAACTGATAGTCATCTAATCATCACTTATCGTACTACCTCGACGTTGCTCAAATCCCTTCCACTCTCCGCCTCTCTATCCTGTGCATCCGCGTGCACCTTGGGCCGGGCGACGGTGGTCTCTGGCCGGGCTGCAGTCACCAGCTTCCAGCTGATCTCCTCGTTGCTCTCTGGTCTCCTTCCTTCTGCACTGACTCTGCGCAAGCGAATGGGTTTCAGTGTTTTCCGCACACTGTGCCGTGACTATGTCGTGAAGCCCTGGTTTAAAGTTATTAATTCTAAAAGCTGTTTCTTTTAAGGCAGGTGTGGCTGCACACTGCTGTAATTTTAGCCCTCAGGTGGTGGAGGCCGAGGGTTGTGAATTCAGGGCCAGGCTGGACTACATGGCAAAGCCTTGTCTCAAAACACCAAAAAAAAAAAAAAAAATGTACCCTTTCTCTTTATTTTTTAAAAAATTATTTACCAAGAACATGCATTGGTACAATGTAGATATACATAATGATCACATTCATCATAGGTAATTTGTACCTGTATATGATACATTTTGGTACCCCTCCATCCCTCCCCCTTCCCTCATTATTTATAGTAGCTTTCTACTGAATGGCTAAAAAAGATGTGTTGTTTGGTTTTTTTTTTAACACAACGGAGTACTACTCTGCTATAAAAAGTTATACCCTTTAACATGGGCACCAACCCTGCAGGGATACAGCTCCAGCCCACCCTTCAGCTTCACTTCTACAGTTCTTTGTGCTTCAGCCAAACTTGCCTTCCTCCAACTCCTCAGTAGCACCTGCCGCTGGAGACCTGGAACTTCCCCTCTGCCTCAAAAATCTCTCCTCCCCGCACTGCCCCCTTCTCCAAGTTGCCTCTAACCTTCGGCTCCTACAAAGAAACCTCCCGCACCTCTCTGGCCAGCTGCTTCTTGAAATTAAATGTTGTCTTAGCACCATCTACTTTTGCTTTATAAGATTGATGACAGTTGTAATTTCACGTGTCTCCATTTGGGTTTTACTTACTGATGCTGTCTTTCTAATCAGACATTAGGCACCATAAAATTAGGAAGTGTGTCATTTTTTTTTCTTTTCTGTCTTATCATTATAACCACAGACTATAAAGAGTGACCCAGCTGGTTTCGTGTACTGAATAAATCAATGAGCCAAGCCACAGCAAAGGGGCACACTTCAGTTCTTAAAGTGTTCTAGGTCCTGTACTCCTTTGAGCAGTGGTAATCAGACTCTACTAAAAGCAATGAATCTGCTCCCCAGAAAAACAAATGTGAGCATATATACAAAATTTGCCTGAAATTTTAAGACATTCACTCAACAAAACTCACATATGGAAAATAGTGCATGTGGTATTCCACTTTTCATTATTGTACCAAATACTTGAGATAACCTGGGGATGGTGGCACACACCCATAATCCCAGCACTTGGGAGGCTGAGACAGGAGGATCACTGCCTGGGCTACACAGTGAATTCAAGGTCAGTCTGACTTACATACTGAAACTCTGTCTCAAATAAACAAACAAAAATGCTGCAAGGACCCACTTGAAAAGAGGGAAGGTTTATGTTGACTCACAGTTGTGGAGGCTTCAGTCTATGGTGAGTTGGCTTTTGGGCCTGTGGTGAATCAGCACATCATGGTGGGAGCACGTGATGGAGGAAGCTGCTCACCTCCTGGTGGCCAGAGAGCAAAGAGCCATGGGAACGGGCTGGATCACCACTCTTCCCTTTGAGGCCCTATCCCCATCACCTATCTTCCTCCCACTAGGCTCCACCTCTTAAAGGTCCCACCACCTCCCAATAGCACTGAATTGAAGACCAAGCCTTTATCATGTGGACTGTGGGGAGCATTTTAGACCTACATTCTATCAGTGCATGAGACTAAATTACACGTCTTTAACTCTCATCACCATTTGTAATGACATTCCAGTATTCCACAGTCCAGACTCTCATTGCTTAAGATACTCTCATTTGTTCTTCTGTTTCAAGTCTATTATTTCAATTTATTCCTTTATTGTTTTCTTTATTTCAAAAACTATATTTAAAAATATTTTTTACTTCTAAAATATTTTTTCTTCTTTTCCAAATGAATATTTTAAAAATTTGCTCTATTACCTTAATTTCTCTGAGTATTTTAAATATACCCATGTTAAAGTTGGAGTTGGATTCTTGTATTGCCTCTGGTTGCCTCTAGTTTTTGAGGTGACAAACCTGTCCTTTGTCCCACTTGCTGCCCTTCCCCCAGGTGTCTGAGTTGGAAGGTACTTTCCATGGGGACAATGTCTATCTGGGGTTGGGGGAGCACACAGAGTGGTCCACATTCCATCTCCCTCTCCTGGAACCCCATTGGTTTCTCATTTTCTCACCAGCTTTTATGTTTTTATAGTATTTTGTGGTCTCTAACACGCAAGGACTTTAATTTGGACCTTGTGCCCATGTGGGGTGCAGGCCTGTCCTGAGTTCCCCCCAGGACTCCCTTTCTTTTGCACCCCAGGAGAAGACATCCTCTTGCTTCCTCCCCCAGGCTCTGCAGGCCTCAGAAGGGAAACCACCGCTCCACTTGCCTCTCATGAATATCTCAGTTTCAGCTCCCACACACTGAAACTAACTTATGTTGCTTTCTTATTCCTGTAACTTGAACATTTCCTTTTTTATTACTTGTTTTTGAAAAGATTATACTTTGAAATAATGTTGTTCTATTTCCCAGCACTTGTGGGTATTTGAAATCAGTGCATAGATTCCCTTCCCAGCTCAGTCTCTACTGATTTCTAGGAAGATTTTATAAATATACCATAACTTAGGCCAGACATTTAACTTGTTTCCCCTGACATTTGCTACATAAACGAACACATGAGGAACACCTTTTAGCTAAACCCTTAGACATAGCTTTAAAGTCCTAGGAGATGAACTGTTGCCTCCAAGGCGCGTTGCTGTAGCTGTAGGAGCTTGTCATGCCTCTGCCTCGTCTTTCCCTTCCACTCCGCCCGGGATTTGTCCATCCTCTACTGGTCCTCACGTCACGTCCTTGAAGCCCCATTAAAACACGCACTGGAGGGGGCTGAGCCTGGGCCACTGACTCCACTGTAGATCCTTACCAGGCCGTAAAGTGTTTGTAAAAAGCCACTAGACAAGATTGAGACGTGCTACCTAGGCAACTAGAAAACAGGGACCTTGGCCAAATCCACTCACTCCCTCAGGCTCCAAGCCGTTCTCCCAGCCATGTTCGTCACATTTTTGGCAGCTTCTTTTTACTTTTTGTCAGAAATTTAATAGCATAGAATTAGATTCAAGTACCATATTCCCAAGCTTTGTTATTTTGGAAAGTACATATTGTACATGCAGTTAAACACTGCAAAGCATTGTCATGAATTATTTAAATGAAACTGTCCTTGTCACAAAAAATGAGCAAAGCACATTTTGTTCATTTTCTCCTTACGTGTTGTTATTTCTCTTTACTGATTTCTTACTTTGCAACACTAACTAAAATGTGATGAGCCACAATGTCATTACCGCAAACTGCCCTAGTTCTGCTGCTCGTGTTTTGATTTTTTTAATGCGACTGAAGCATTTTCTTTTCTTCTTGCTTAAGATTCATTATATTTGAATGTGTCCTTGTAGCAGCCCAGACTATAAACAAATATAAAATGTGTATAATTTGAGGTTTGCTTTTAAAAGCAGCTCCTATTCAATTCTTCTTTTTTGTTCCCCTGGGATGGAACGGTAGATTCTGTAAGGCAGCAAAGGAGTAGAAAGGAAATCTCTGAAGATACTGAGGCCTTTTTTTGAAAAGAAAGCTGGGAACATTTCTGTTTTGCACCTCATTTTACTCATCTGTTTTATAATTCCAAAGTCAACGAGAATAAATTGTATCTCCAAGGCTAGCAAAACGATTCTACAGGCTACCAGACCAGAGCCGGGACAGTAATCCGCCGGAGACTGGCTGTGCTTGGTGTTGTCACAGTTGGATTCAGTTTGAATGTTAATCTCTAAGGCAAGTACAGAGGTGCCAGATGGGTTTTATAATGTGTACGAAGAAGACACCCAAGTGACACTTCTGTTTGTAGATAACATTTGCTGCCAGCACCTGCATAAATCCATTCTTTGGTTACACACACACACACACACGCACACGCACACACACATGCACAAGGGTTGTAACTTAAAACAGGGTCCAGGTGAGAAAGCCTGTACAAACAGAATATTTTAGAACTGAAGCAATTTTGCAATAATTTTTAACCTACAGAAAAGTTGCAAGAAGAGTACAAATGATTTCTTCATCCTTTCCACCTAGATTCCTCTGTGTAATCCTCAACAGTGGAATAGTTAACATCTTAGCAGCTTTGCCTTATTGTTCTGAGTCATGGGAGAGTAAGTTGCAAGCGTGGTGCTCATTAACCCAAAGCACGTCAGTGTGTGTTTCTCAACAAATGAGGACTCTGCTGAAAGACCATATCAGGTGCCAGCTCAGAAATGGCACTGCTGTCCAACTCACAGACTCAATTCACAGTCTCCGTTGTTCCAACAGTGTCCTTCATTATCATTGTTTCCTTTTTTGTCCAGAGTCCAGGCCAGTGTCACTTATTGCCCTGATTTCATATCGCTGCACCCACATTCAATGTGGAACAATTGCTCGCTTTTTCTTTATTTCGTATTACTTGATACTTTGGAGGAGGACAGGCCAGCTACTCTGTTAGGTGACCCTTAGTTCTCACTCTGTGCATGCCAGGCCAAGTGAACCCTATCACTGACCATAGGAACTGACTGGCCTGTTCCGTACCTGCTATCCAAGCAGAAGGAGCGATCGGCATTTCAGAGTGGCTGCTTAGATATCAAAAGTAGCAATAAATGAGCCACATAATATTGTGCATTAATGTAGCTCCACAGGGGAAAATATTTGTTCTTGTATCAGAGGTTGCTGTGTAAGAAGGGGAAAGAAATAGATCTCTTCCAACAGTACCAGTCTTTAAAAAAACAGGCCAAAAAAAAAAATCTAAGTGAATACAATTTTGCTTTGAATTTCAACCCCAATTAGAAATCTTGAATTCCAGTTTTAAATCAATAGAATGAAAACATTTCTAGAGCTTGTTTCTCTTGGAAAAGTCACCTGAAATAATAAAGAACAAGAAACATAAATACCTGCTGCCTCGGGTGAAACTGAGATGTCTGTAACCACAAATCACAAAGGTGCAAGTGGAAACTGAAAGGAGAAATGGTAAACAATAGAATAACGAAAGGCAGATGAGGCCTAACGTGCACAAGGAAGGAAACTAAGGAGAACCAAACCAGTTCATTACACAAAATCCTGTGAGCAGCTGGGAATTGGAGGCTAAAACCGGGGAGATTATTTGAAAGTCTGCAGAAGGACCATGAGACTCCAGGTTCCTGACTTCGTCCCACTCACTCAGATGACTGACCCTCCTTTCCAGTGTAAATAAACTGAGGCAAGTAGGATTATCTCAATTCTATAGTTCTAAGATTCTTTCAATTCTATAATTCGCACAATGAAAACCTAGGATGTGAACATTTGAACTCTGATTTCTCCCTAGCAGATGGCAATTCATAATTTTTTCTGTGGCATATTTATACAACAGATACTTAACTGAGTGCCTGCTGTGTGCCAGGTATTGTCCTATGCTGTGACCATGTAAAAGAGTCGCATCACACATGCAAGGCCTACTCAACGAACAGGTACACAGAGTCCATTGAGAAGACCCTTACAGACAGAGAAGTAGCAAAGCACATAATCCCTTCAACTTGCAGCATCCCACAGTTTAGGCGAGTGGAGATGGGCTGCACAAACCTCTGTCAATCTGAGAGTGCAAGTAGAAGCGTCCTCCATGTGGTTATGGCGTGTGGGAGAGGAGCAGAGGTTTACAGGCTCAGGTGATCCTAGTGGCTCCTTAGTCATGGAGGCCGCCCTGTTACATAGGGAATGTTGGAACTCAGCAGCTCTTCTCCCACTGAGCTAAACTAGATCTGCCGGGAGAGCTCTCTGCTATGTCTACGCAAAGGGGCCGTCTGGCTGTGTCTCTTCTCATTCCGTCCCCTGGAACGTGAGGCTCACTGAACATAATTCTCCACATGTTCTGTAAGTGGCAATGAATTAACAGCATGCTTTACGATTTTCTTCTCAAGTGGGGTGTCAGTAAAATCTCACACGGTTGGGCCAAGTAGGGGTCAACATCTACGCTGCGAGAAAGTGATGGAAGGCCAGTGCTGGGGGGTGCATAGGCCTTATCTGTGGTAGGAAAGGAGGGTTTTGTACCCCTCTTCAACCTCCCCGACTTCCACCTTCTTGCTGATCAATCAAGGCCTATCATCTCCCCTTCAGGACGAACTAGACCACACTTGTGGAGTCTGAGCCCCCCAGAAATGTAGAGGTCACTATTTTACAATCATGATCGACCTCTGAGGAAAGTCGGTGTCCAAATTCATGTCCACTCAGGGCTCTCAATCAGAACAATGTGAGTTCTCTGTCCATTGAGGTCAAGCCAAGCATGAAAAAGAGCAGAAGAATTTACATTCTTTTTTAGTTGAGTACTAAGAACAGAGGGAAGCCTATACCATCCCTCCTCACATGTTCTTCGTTCTTTACTGATTCCTAGATGCCAAAGTAGTTCAACCAGAGAAGAGGGAAGACATGCAATTTTGTAATAGTTGAGGACCTTTTGAAAAGCTAGACTTTTAGAGGACTTAGTTTATAAATTGTATACACTTTGTGGCTAAGAATGGCTCGTGCATGAATTAAAATAACCTCTTGCCCAGTATTCCAGTTCCATTCTTTATGGTAGTTCCACAATTATAATTCCTCTTAGCATAATCTAGCTGGCTAAAGCAGGTTGTTCATCAATTTTTTTAAATTAGGCTAATTTTTTTAAAGCAGGCTTTTTTCTTTAAAATATGGTCACTTCCTGGAAACAGGTAGACTGAGCATAAAGATTGATTTCACAATTAGGGTACTGGATCTGATTCTAAAGATGTATCCTAATATTCCAGTCCCGTGTGGTCCAAGTGGCATGACCATACACTTACAAGCTGACTACCAATTAATCTGCACAGGTGTTATGGTTTGTCTAGATGTCCCCCCCAAAGCCTCATGTGGTAAGAGATAACTGGATCTAGAGTGTGTGATTACTAAATTGATCCATTGATGGTTTGGCATCGTTCTGCTGGGATCAAGGATGTGAGACTGAGATTGGGGGCGGGAGTGCGGGCCGCCCTGGGGGCAGGTAGCCTAGATAAAAGATACAGGAAGAAGCTAACTAGCTGCTTGTTTGCATTGCTTATTTGCATACATTCCTTGCATTTTCCTGACTTTACTTTGCGGCCGGTCTGCCACACCGCCCCGCCTCGGACCCAGTGGACTATAGACTGAAACCTCTGCAGACTAGCTAATAAACCTTTCTTCCCCTAACTTTGGGTGTTGAGTATTTTGTCCCAACAACGAGAGAAAAGTAACTAAAACAACAGGTAAACCCGTGTCTCAGGACAGTCCACTATGGCTACTGGTGCCACAGAGCCTCCGATGCTATGAATTAACAATGGTTTTCTTCATTAATGATGAGCTGGATTTGCCTCTCTTGATGGTGGACTCTACTGTTTTTAAGTTATGAGAGTGGAAAGTGAAGCTACAGCTAGCAGTTGGATAAAGTAGTGCTCAAGACTGTCTCTGGTTCTAACGTGTGCTTAGCAACCCATCCAGAAAGGTGATGAGGGTCTTTTTATTCTTCATCAGAGATGCCATTTTTATTTCACATGGATCTAGAAGACCCATCGCATGCTGAGATCTGTTCAGTCAAGGCTTCTCTGTCTAAAGTCATGCCCACTGGGCCCAGTCCCCCTGGATGGCAGGAGCCACTACAGCAGTGGGAGAAAGTTCTGTAGCCCCCAAGGACTGAGAGAAATGAGTTCTGGTGGATTCTTACTTAGTAAAACTTTAGCAAATATCCACTGTGAGTTTGGTCAGAGATGTCTGAGTTT
Organism: Hystrix cristata; assembly: GCA_004026905.1. Classification (NCBI taxonomy): domain Eukaryota; kingdom Metazoa; phylum Chordata; class Mammalia; order Rodentia; family Hystricidae; genus Hystrix; species Hystrix cristata. The sequence goes on from PVJO010004621.1 coordinate 33,099, forward strand.
GAAGGAGATAAAAGGTTCCAGGGAAAAAATCTGGATTTATTGCTGCCAGAATTGCTTCCAACCTTCTTGCTCTATCAATTGTTATTTAAACAGGACCATCTATATGATGACTGTGGACTATAGAAGATGTCTATCGCGAGTAGATAGGATGGTGATTTATTTATTTACATATTTATTCGTAATCAGCTGTGCCACCTCCTCTTTTTTTGTGGTCCACAAAATGCTTGTTGGTCCTGAAGTGTATGCAGGCTTTGAGATAGTCATGGAGGGCTCTGGATTTTGTGCCCACTGAAGGCCCGGCTGTGCTTAGGTGGCATGCGATGCAATGCAGGAAGTAGCCTTGACAGATGTCATTATGAAAGGCCATATCATTTAAGAATTCTTGAAGTTTTAGGGTAAGAAGATGGTATTGTAGTATGTTTTATAAATGTCCTTATTGTTTGGTGCCTCATTCTGAAATATTTATGGATGAGACAGTATGATGTTTGGGATCTGCTTTAAAATGATACTGGGGTATGGGAAGAAGAAGGGAAGGAAGAGAGGAGGAAGAGGGTGGTATGGATGGTAGAAACCAGAATGGTTACAAGTCGATGAATATGTATTAAAATCAATTAATGAGATCACAATGGTACCATAAACATTCAAATGAAATAAAGACACTTTCAGATAAAGGCAACTGACTAAATTCATTGTTAGAAAACATGCACAAAAGAAATACTGAAAGGAGGTTTGCAGGCTAAGGGAATTGATACTAGATGGAAATTTAAATTTATCAACAGGAATAGAGAACACAGGAAATGGGAAATGTGTGGGGAAATAAATTTTGTAAATAATTTTAAAGGCATATGACTCTTTAAAGCAAAACAAGGTATTGTGATGTGTACAACTTACGTAGCTATTACCAGCCAGGCATGGCGGCCTGCACCTAAAATCCCAGTTACTATACTTGGAAGGCTGAGGCAGGAGAATTAAAAGTTGGAGGCCAGCCTGGCAACTTAGCGAGACTCTGTCGCAACATACAACAAACAGGGCTGGGGCTGCAGCTTGACACTAGAGCGCTTGCCTCACATGCTGGAGGTTCTGGGTCAATCCCCGCACCACAATATGAAAACAAAAGCCCCAGAACACATATAGATGTGGTATGATAACAAAGACACATTTTTGATCTAACTGAATTTTACACGTCAGCATTCTGAAACACATCTCCATATCTTTTTCTCTGAGGTTTGTCCAAGACTGGTTTTCAGAAAGGAAGCAAGTGGCCAGAGTGGATTTCTCTACAGTGCTCCCACGCTTCGTTTCTCTGTATATCTTCTCCTTCCTGAATCCCAAAGATTTGTGTGCAGCTGCTCAAGTCAGCTGGCCCTGGAAGTTTCTAACTGAACAGGTGCGTGACTCGTCACTTCCGGAAACCTGCAGGGAGGATCTGGGAGGCCCTCTTCCCTGGAGACGGAGCTGCTGGGGCTTTAAGTTACTCTTAAGTGAAAACATGGGGATAAGTGAAATACACTGATTCATTTTTCAAGTAAGGAGATACATGCTATTCCAATAATTCACGTAATTTTTAAAAATCTTGATGCTGGGTGCACCCCTGCAATTCTAGTCATTTAGGAGGCTGAGGCAGGAGGACTTCAAGGTTAAATCTAGCCTGGGCAATTTAGTGATTTGGCAAGACCCTGTCTCAAAATAAAAATAAGTAAATGAATGAATAAATAAATAAATAGATGGTGTACCTCAGTGTAAAGGCTCAACCCTCATTTCAACTCCCAGTACTGTAAGTAAATAAATAAATACATATATAAATGAATAAAGGGCTGGTGAAGTAGCTAAGTGGTACAGGGCCCCTGGGTTTGATCTCTAATAGTGGGGGGAAAATCTTGACGTATTCAACATGATTATTTAGAAAACATTTTATCTTGATTAAAGAAATTCGTTGCTCTTCATGAGAATAATTTAAGCTTTGGGTGTTAAAAGACGTCCTTTTTATCCTTGGATAACTCAGCTGTAGAATGTTGCCGCCCTCCAAGGTGTCCGTGGATCCCTCCTTGGCCGACTCCACAGCACAAATCAAAGCAGTTAGCAGCTACAGCTGCTCCAAACCAATATCTTCTGCCATAAATTCTGCCTCTGGCCTATTTGTCTCTTTCTTTCCTTTTAAAAAGTTTAATCCAATGTAATGATAGACATTCTTTAGATGCAAGGCAATAATTTGCATTTTAGATTACAAGTAATTTCCAGGATGCAGGACGGGCTGGGTTGCGACCTGGTCTCAGAGACCACTCACTGGCTGTTGGTGGAGGGGCCGGTGTTTGGATTTTTTTTTTTTGTCTTTTTACTTTTATCCTTTTTATGTCCTTATATTTAAGGTAAGTCTTATAAAGAGAATATGCTAGTAGTAGTTTCCTTTTTCTTTCTTTCTTTTAACATTTTTTGCTACTTTTGATTTTTTAACTGAAGTATTTCGTCTATTTATATATAATACTGATATATTTGTGTTTATGTCTATTATCTATTTTTTGTTGCATGCACTTTAATTTTTTTCCCTTCTGTGTCTTCCTTTGGATTAATGAAATATTTGTTGATTATTAAATACAAATGCTTTAATGGTTACTTCATGGTTACCACAGAAATTATAGTGCATCGTGTATTACCTCCCCACTCCCAGAGCATGCAAGGAGCATACAACCCTTGAATTCTACTTATCCCCTCTTAGGGTTGGTGATTTTGTTGTCAAATATTTTGTGTGTGTGTGTGTGTGTGTGTGTGTGTTTGTGTGTGTGTGCACAGTTGTCTTTTAAGTATCCACAGGTATTGAGTCCAGCCTGCCGTCATCCCCCCCACAGACACTAAAATCCATGAGCCCAAGTCCTTTATAAAAAATGGTGTAGTATTTGCATATAATCCTCCCGTATACTTTAAATTTTCCCATATCCTTAAATCATCATTAGGTTACGTACAATACTCAATCCCTTCAGATCTGGAGAGTGACTGTATATATAAAGACACACACATACACTTACACATATATATTACACAATCACACATATATATTACACAATCACACATATTTCACAAAAGTCCACTACTATTGTTTTATGTAGTCAATATTTATTTATGTGTAACCACATATTTATTTTTTTCTGTTGTTCTTTATACTTTCTCTCTGAATTCTCTTTAGTATTTCTTTTAGTACAAGTCTATTGCTGCTAAATGGTTTCAGTTTCAGTCTGTCTAAAAACATCTTTATTTGACCTTCACATTTAAAGGATTATTTTCATACAGAATTTGAATTCCAAGTTGGTAGTTAATTTAAGAACTTTGAAAATATTCTATTGTCATCTGGCTTCCACAATTTTGTTCTAGAGAAGTCCAAAGTTTCATTCTTGTTCCCATCTCTAGCAGCTTTCAGACATTCTGTCTTTAGTTTTTTAGCAATGTTTTTGTCACCTACCTAGATGGACATGTATGTTTACATGTGTATGTTTAGCCTGTTTTGTGTTTCGCAGTGGTTTTTTAATCTAAGATTTAATGTCTCTTAATCAGCTTTGAGCAATTTTCAGATATTTTCTCTATATACATGGCTCTATTCACTTTTTCTTCTGGAATTGCAATATTTATCAGATTAATTTATCCTATCCTATAGGTTCCATTTTTGGGGTTTTTTTTGTATATGTATTTTCTATCTTTCTAGCTTTAAATATTTCAGTCTGGATTTTTTTTGTCCTCAGTTTATTATAAATTACTTCTTTTGCTGCATCCTAATCTCCTCTTAAAACCATTCATTGAATTGTAAATTTCAGTTATATTTTTCTGTTCTAAAATGTTGGTTTGCTTCTTTTGCTAAAATTTTCTACTTGGCCTTTTTTTTTTAGTACTGGGATTTCAACCTGGGATCTTCACCCAGGCCCCCTCCATTCATTCACTCATTCATTCATTTATTTACTTATTGAGACAAGGTTTCTGCTAAGTCATAAGTTGCCCAAGATAGATTCAAACTTGGATTCCTCCTGCCTCAGCCTCCGAGAGTGCTTGCATTTTAGATATGTGCCACCATGCCTATCTTGGTCATTTATATTCTTGAACAAATTAATTATAGGGTGATTTTGCAACATTCATGTCTTATAATTGTAATGTTTGGCACTCCCGAGGGTCCCTCTATGGTTACTAAAAACCAAAAGAGCCAAGCAAGGTGGCTCACACCTATAATCCTAGCACTTCGGAGGCTGAGACAAGAGGATCACTGTAAGTTTGAGGCCAGCCTGGACTACGTAGTGAGTTCAAGTCCAGCCTGAACAACACAGGAAGACCCTGTCTCAAAAAACAAACACAAAAAAACTAAAAACCAAAAGGAAAAAAAAAAAGAGAGAAAAAAAGACTACTTATCTTTTTGGTTGGTTTGTTTGAATTCTATTTGGGGGAGTCTGGGTGCTACCCTCCTACAGAGAGCATTTCCTTGTGCTTCTGATGTCTGGTGAAGCTGGGAACAGATCCTGCAAGTCCAGCCAGGGAACGAACAGTTTTACAGCAGCCCTCCGTCCTTGGGACAGCTGGTCTACCCAGCATCATTCTTCCTGAAAAGGTTCTCGGCTGAAGGGCTGCGGTTTCCAGGGCTCTTTCCTGGACCGGGCCCTGCCTTTTGTTCTGTGCCCTTTCTCCCAAGAGGACGCCTAGTCTTTATGGTGTCCGAGTCTGAATTTCAGCCACAGTTTCCCGCTCTGCTTCTCGGCCTCATAAGCTGTACTTTGGAACTGGCATCTGCCTAGGCTGAAAGGTGGTGCCAAATATTAGGGCACACCTGAGGTCTTGTGGGCACAGGTCCTCGGTCAGTGGTAGCTCTAGAGTCCCTACAAATTAGTGTTATTTTTAATAGTATTTTGTCTGCATGTACAACAGACTGGAGTCCATGTAATTTATGGTTTTCATATGTCAAAAGTGCCTGCATATTGATGACAGCATATAGTTCAACCAAAACTGTTTTCAGTGGGAAGAAACAAACTATTTATACCACTGCTAGCAACCGAACTCTCAGACGCTACCGTCCAAGGAACCCGATGTTACGGGAACACTGGATAAGTATACAGCCATGACTAATGCATGCATTCAAATGTCAGTCACTGCTTACTAGAGAAACAGATTAATCCAAGATATACAAATAAATAACGATTTGCAAGATAGGCTTACACTGGCTGCCTGCAGAGTCAGGTGTGGAAAAGTGGAAAGGACTATTTGTGAGCTGGAAATCCAAAGGACCCAGTTCAAGGCCTGGAGCTCACTGTCATGGCCGTGCGAGTCCATATCAGGAGGCCAAAAGGTCTGCGCCGGAAGCCAGGAGACGGCGTCCAAGGTGAAGGTGAAGACTGGGGCTCCTCCGAAGAAACAGAAGCAGCCTCCCTTCTTCATTTCCCTTTTATTCCGTCCATGCAACAATCCTGTTGGTTGGTGCCACTTACACCCAGTAAATTTACTGTCTTCAGTAAATCCCTTCGGCCATCCCCAGAACTATGCTGATCCAATTTAGCTGGGTGTTTCTTACTCGAGTGGACACAATCAGTTGACTGTCACAGTTCATATGTAATATATGGTCACCAGAGACTCTTTTTCCCTATGGAGCACCTTACGTTTAATATTTCTCAGAGTCAAGTTTCTATGTCAAGTCAATTGCAGAATCACTCACAGAGATCTCAATGTAACAAAAAATTCCCCGCGGACCTGAACACTTCATCGCTAGAAACATGCGCAGCTCACCTTCCCTTTCTTTTCCCGAAGGACTGCTTATGGATGCCCAAGTGCATTAAGTTTGGGTGGTTTCTGCCATACACTCCGGCAGACAAGGAGTACGGTGCCTGGAAGCGCCACTACATCGCGTGTGTGTCAGACTTAGACTGGCTGACACCCAGAGAGGCCGCTGCCCTCTACGGGACCCTGAACGAACCCAGAGCAGAGGACGAAGAGCTCCAGGAGCGGCAGAGGGAAAAGTGCCTAAGGAGAATAATCTGGGAGAAAATTGCACTTCGTAAGAGTGAGTAGCATTTAAAATCTGTATCTCTCCCGAGTACTATGGAAACAAATGTGTTACACACAAATCCCCACAGAGGGGCGCAGTGGTGTCTTTCTGAATGGCGTGGGGGACCCTCTCCAATGCAGGTTCAGGGCCAGCTCTGTTTTTTCTTACTGCGTATTTAGATAGAGTATGTAGGCCAAATTGTCAGTTCCTCTCAGGTTTATAAGACGGAAAACAAGGAGGATAAAGAAATACAAACACAAGCAAAAACCAAGAAATAGGTTTGGGAAAGAAAAATCGGGATTGATGAAAAAAGAGGAGAAACAAAAAGGTGAATGGAAGCAGAAAGAATGGCATTTTGTAAAAACAGAGTAGGGACGCCTCATGCTTTCAACTAAGCTTCTGATTTATAGTGTGGAGAAGAAAGCAAGGAAACAGGCCTGCCTTCTCCGGTCCTTTCTCCCTGGCTCATTCTCTGGGGAGAGTGTAACAAATGGGAAATTTTGGGAGCCGAGTTGAGGGCAGAATGGACCGGGAGCCTATAAACTGATTACCTGGTGTCCACAGGAAGAGCCGCTTGTACTCTGAGCTTCAGCTCTGACCCAGAATGACTGACAGCTCACAGCCGTGGAGAGGGCAGGATGAGAAATCCCAACAGTGTTTGAAGTGGCTGCGATGATTTTACTTTGGAGTATCGCCCTGACCCAGCTTGATTGTTGATGCCTTTCTCTGCGTCAGCTTGGCTGGGAGAAGCATGCAGTAAACAACTGGTGGCCGCTCTTTGTTTTCCAGAGGACTTCCTCAGAGTTCGCCCGCCTTGGGGCAGCGGAGCGTGCAGTTCCCCCAAATGCCAGCCGCGTCTCTCCTGGACGGCGAGGGATCGGGCCGGACTACGGGGCGCCCTGGAGAAAGAGCTTGTTCCGGCGTCCTTAGACGCTTTGCCCACTCGGTAAGCAAACTGCCATCTGCTGAAACTCAAGACTATCTTGTGTTACCAAGAATCCATTCTAGAGTAATTTAGCTAACACACAAAAATACTGTGTAATTGCATGGCTCATATTCTATAAATATCGGCAGAAATAGTGACTTACTGATCAAGAATAGCCGTCTTTCAAATGTTTTTTGAAGAAGGAACGATGTAACATTCAACCTTGATGTGAATATATTCTTAGCCCTGCAAAGAGGCAATAATGTAGATGTAATACATTTCCTATATAAAGTTTTTTGAGCAAATAACATTTAAAAAATTTATTTATTTTTAAAATTTATTTTAATGATATATTTTAGATGTACATAGTGATAACATTCATCATCGGGGATTTGTACCTGCACACGACATATCTTGTTGCTTCTTTTTTTCCGTTCCCCTCCCCTCACCCCTCCTCTCTCCTTATTTACAAAAGCTTCGTTTCCATTTCTTATTTCTCTTGTCCCTCTGTTCTTTTCCTCATCCCCCTCCCTTGTTCCCTTTCCCATTTGAACACTTTCTTCCCTTTCCCAATATAATACATTTTAGTCTTTATTTACACTTTTACTTTTATTTATTCTGAGACAGAGTCTCACTAAGGTGTCCAGGCTGGCCTCAAACTTGCGATCTTCCTGCCTCAGGCTCCCGAGTAGCTAGGATTACAGGTGTGCTACATGAGTCCCTGCCCTTGTAATTCTCATTTATTACCCAAATTGGAGAAATGCTGGCAGCATTCGGTGGCCCAAGTCTTGCTATCTAATGAAATCACCAAGACTTCAGTTCTTACCCTGTTCAACCATTCTTCGGCGTTCATGACTATCACAGTTTGCATAACTCCTTGGCAATTTTAAAAGAGCTTTTTAAAACTTTGGCTCCTAGAGCTCACGTAACCCCACTCACCTGTGTTTTCAAAGGAGGAAACTGAGAGGGGACAGAACTTGCCCAAGTGTCATAGTGTCAAAGACTAGAACCTAAAATCCTCAAGATCGCAGCACCCTCCACACATCGACACTCACTGTGGATCGCTCTGCCTGAACATTTGCGAGTGTGAGCGTTGCGTGTACTTGCTCAGGACACACACAGACTGAGCAGCGTTCTTGGGCAGTGTGGCGGCAGGGCGGCTATGGGAGAAGGGGAACGTTACCCGGAAACTCCTAAGGCCCAGAAGGAAATTTAAAACCTCCCGGCTACTCCTTTGGATGCCAGAGGCTACTCCTCTTTAACGTGGGTTTTAAGCGCTCAACCAAAGCTAAGTTCCGAGCCACCATTCCAGCATCCCACATAAGGCAGCAGAGAGGCCGGGAGGGCAGATTGCTGCTGTCCCCAGTCCTGGGGCTGGGGGTGCTCACGCCACCGAGGCCAAGTGGAGGCCAAGTGTAGGGGCAGAGTAGTGGCTGCCTGCAGGAGACTGCTTCTTACTCATCCGAAGTCAAGTTAAGAGATTATCAGAATTTCACGGATTCCCATTTGTTCCCCGTAGAAGCAATGTTTCTGGAAGCCATTCCTACCCTTTATTAGCAAAGAAAAATTGGGCTGGAGTTCATCACAAGGACGACCACTCCTCAGCTGCATTCCAGCCGCACTTCATAGTAATATCCTCTCGGATTCCTGCGTATGAGGTACAGTCCGGGATCCGAGGCGGCCCCTTCTTGAACGGGTTTTCTTCTTTTTCTTCATCTAGAGACAGTGTAGTTATCTTTTGGTCACCACATGTAAGAAGATGATTGATCTTCTAAAAGGGAAGTTGTTTGATCTAAGTGGAAATTTATAGACCCCCCAGAACAGTTTTTAAAACCAGCAACAATAATCCTAAATCAAATTCACTTTGAACAAAACATTAAAGGCTCAAACTGCCTGCATTTAGTAGATGTCTAAAATATTCTTACTGAAGTGAGCATGTTGTCCTTAGTTCAAGAAAAGGTGCCGATTAAGAATTATTTTAAAACTTTTCTCGAATTCACACCTAATTCATATCATGTAACCACCATCTCTCAGAAGAAGCTGGTTTGAAGTCCTATTTTGTGATCTATTTAATGAGGGTGTCATTAAATTAAAATATACTCTCTATATAATGAAGTGGTATGTTTTAATTTTAATACGAACATGAAAAGTAAAGGAATCATGTAAGAGACACAAAAAACATGTGTACATTTTGTACATGTATTTAGAAGGTCTCTGACTTAGCATGATTTTATTGACCACGTTCTTGATTTCTCCATAATGCAAATATGAGATGCATTTGGTAGAAAGCCTACTTTGAGGTTTGACTCTTGCCCCTTTCTGGAGCCGGCCCTGTGAGTAGGAGCCTCTCTTGTGGAGCTAGTGGCAGGGACCTCAGCACTCAGGGACCTCAGTCACTCAGTCAGGGGGTCACAGCTGATTCTCGAGTGTGCCGTGCGGCTGGGCCAGGCTGTGCGCTAGGGGAGCTGCGCACAGTGCATTTTCGACCTACAATGTTTTCAACTTAAAATGGATTGGTTTTGGCATAACTCCGTTGTAAATTAGACACATTTGTGTATGTGAATGCACATGCTGAACACATACAGGAATAGATGAGAGATGACACGCAGGAGGCTGTATTCATTGGCCCACTTAGAAGGTTTTTGTGAAAGTTCTGTGTGTAACAAAATGGTGATATGAAATTACATGTTTTGGCCAGGTAGGAATTGGATCTAATTACTGACAGTGGGTGAGCTCGGCAGATCTACATGAAACAAGGCCAGAGCTTTGATCTCTTGGGCCACAGACGGGCTCCTGATGCCTGAAAAGCCATCGTGGGCACAGAGGACAAGTGATGACGCAGTGTGGGTGAATGAGTTGCTTATGGTCATTCCCCTACTTGCCCTCTATGCAAGACGATGGCATAATTACTTATTTAATCATGAGCCAGAGGGTGACTGGGTAAAATGCAGGACACAACCGCGTGGTATTAAAACGACTGAAGAGAATAGAGAAAGTGGCATGGCGTTTGGAAAAAACCAACAACTTCAATGACTTTTCATCCTGCCTGCTGCTAAGAATTAACTTTAGCATGATGAAAAATTTGGCTGTTCAATTCAAAGAACGGTGGTTTTAACATTAAATTGAATGGAAAATATCAATCGACATCGATAACTTCACAATTCATAATTAAGAGGAAAACTTCAAATCTATTTAAGAAGTCCTTTGCAAAATTGTATGATCTTAATTTTAGTATTTTTGAAAGGCGTACATATATATGTGCATGGTGTGTACAAATATAGAAGGGCTGGAATAAAATAACCCAAATCGTTAATAGTATTTATCTCTGAGATGGAGTTACAAGTGAATTTAAGTTTCTTCTCTTGTAATTAGAAAAGAAATAGAATAATTTAAAAAGAAACAACGAATGAGGAAACTTAACTTCTACAATTTCTGAAAAAAATTGTTTAGCACTCACAAAGGATTGCGTAGCCATTATAATTCTTCCCTTACTAACCCTCTAAAGCAGTGGGCGTTTGCTTCATTCCATAGCTGGCGGTGGACAGTGTCCGGCCCGGTGTCCTGTCTGTGGTCTACGAACACAGCGGCATGACCCTGGACAGCCTGCTTTATCTCATAAGCAAAGCACTGCATGGGCGGAAGGCACAGAGTGTGGGGATACTTAGCAATGGAGACAGCAGAGAAATCAATTTGCTCCAAGGTAGGACTGCGTTTGGCAAGAAACAACCAAATAACTCTGCACTTGGTGGTGTTTGTCTATATGTATAGCTTTCAGAGTACTATTTAGGTTTCAATTTGCTAAGAAATGTTGATATTGGCTTTATGGAAAAAATGAAGCAACTTTTGATGATTTTTAAAAATTGTGATAAAAACAACATAAAAGTTAATGTTTTAACCATTTTAAGCACACAATGCAATGGTATTAAGTATACTCATTGTTATGGTTTGTGTCTAGATGTCCACCCAAAGCCTCACACAGTGGGGCTTTTTCAGAGGTGGCTGGATCTAGAGTGTGTGATGTTGGGATTAAGGGCGTATGATTGCTAAATCAGTCCACTGATTGGTTTGGCACCGCCCTAATCCTGGCAGACTGGGTAAGATATAAGGGGCAGAAAGAAGCTACTTAAATCCCTTGCTTGTCTTGCTGCTGTCTGCCTGTCTGCCATGCCGTCCTGCCTTGGAGCCAGCCAACTATGAACTAAAACCTCTGTGAACTGTAAGCCAAATAAACCTTCCCCCCTTAACTTTGGATGTTGGGCATTTTGTCTCAGTAATGAGAAAAGTAATTAAGACTCTCATATTGTAAAACAGCTCTTTAGAGTGCTTTCATTTTGCAAAACCCAAACGTTCATCCATTAAACAACAGGTCCCTTCTTTTCCCTCTTCATAATCTCTGCTTGTCAGAAGAGGGAGGTCACTGGGTGTGACCCAGAAGGGTGTATCTCCCTCTCCAGCCCTCCTCCCTCCTTTCTCTGCTTCCTGGTCACCTTGCCTGAGCTGCTGTCCCCCAGCCAGGCCTCTTGCCATGCCCCTTCTGTGTTTAAGCCTACTTAAACACACCATTCTACTGACTTTAGTCTCCTCGTGTAAGTGGAATAATACGTGTCTGTCTTTTTGTGACAGGTGTATTTCTTAGCACATTGTCTTCAAGGTCCAGTCCATGTTGTGGCATGTGTGACAGTCAGGATTTCCATTTTAAAGGCTGAATAATATTCCATTGTGTATATATAGCACATTTTGTTTATCAGTTTATCAGTGGCCATTTAGGTTGCTTCCACTTCTTGGCTACTGTGAGTTATGCTGGGTTTCCAAATGTCTCTGAGTTTTGGGGGGTTTTCCACCAGTACTGGGGATTGAACCTGGGCCTATGCATGCTGGGCAAGCACCATCTCACTGAGCAACATCCTTAGCCTGAAACAGGGTTTCAGTAAGGTACCAGGCGGGCCTTGAACTTGTAACTTCCTGCCTCAGCCTCCTGAGTAGCTGGGATTACAGGCATGCACCACCTCACCTGGCTTCAACTACTGAGTTTGTGCTTTCAACTATTTTGGGTGTATACCCAGAACTGTGATTCCTGGGTCCTACATAGATTTCGTTTTAACTTCTTGAGAAACCTCCATACTGTTTTCTATAGCTGCTGCACCAACAGTGCACAAAAGGTCTGATTTCCCTCCACCTTTCACGTGGTCTTTTCTTTTTTAATTGTAGCTGTCCCCCTGGTTTTCATTAGTATTTTTCTGGTAGTGAATGATCTTAAGCACCTTTTCATGGGCTTGCTGACCATCTATAAATCTTCTTTAGAGAAATGTCTATTCAAGTCCTTTGTCTACTTTTGAAATTTGGGTTATTTGATTTTTATATGTGTTGAGATATAGGTCCTTCATATATTCTGGATTATTCTACTTTGTTCTAGATTTGCAAATATTTTCTTCAGTTTCTTTTTACCTTTCTCCAGGTTTCCTTTTTTACTCTGTTGATTGTGTCCTTTGATGCATGAAAATTTTACAGGATGAAAGTAAAGTAATTGCAATAGCAACAAATAACAAGTTCTATAAATTGGTGTGCACAGACCATATCTGTGATCCTCCCACTTGGCTTGTACCACAAAGGAAAGGAATAGCTGATATAATTTATTATGGGGCAGCTTTCAGAAATCACAATACTTACCCTTTTGGGGGGAAGGAGATGATGGATGTTTTAGAAGTAAACTTCTAGTTTCTTTCTCCCTTACATAACTCACATCCCCTCTTGTTTAGTACCTAAAGTAGAATTGGTTTAAAGTTTACTGCCATCAGACTTTCCATCCTTAGGGGATAAGAGGGGATGTCTTCTCACTTTCTTTGTCACTGGGACAAAATACCTGATACTCTCAGCTTAAAGGAGAGGTTCCTTTTGGCTCACAGTTCAGAAGTTCAGACTGTGTTAGGCAGGTTTAAACACGGAAAGGGCATGGCAAAGGCCTGGGTGGAGGAAGCTGCTCATGGCATGGCAGCCAGGAAGCAGAGAGAGGAGGAAGACGCACCTTTCTGGGTCACACCCCAGTAACCTCCTCCCTCTGACCAGGGCCCCTCCTAACATCACAATCAGCTATGATTCCAACCCATGACTCAGTCACCTTTCAAAAGCCCTACTTAGGAGCCATGAAGCTTTGGAGGGACATCTAGATAGAAATCCTAACAAAGGATGAGGACCAAGGATCCAGCTGGCAATTCGCAAGACAGCAGAGTGAGCTCCTGAATCACTTCACAGGCAGTGAGAGAAAAAGGAGAGTTTCAGTTCATATTTGCCCTCTCAGGGATCCTTACTTCTGCTGTCAACTACTTTTTGTTTTGTTTTGTCTTTTGAGACAAGGTCTCACTGTGAAGTTCAGGCTGGCCTCGAACTCACTGTGTAGCCCAAGCCAGCCTCAAATTCATGGTGCCTCCTGTCTCAGCCTCCCGAGTGCTAAGATTACAGGTGTGAGCCACCATGCTCAGCTCTGCTACTTATTTTTTGATCGATAATTGTGCAAAGCATTTCTACTTTGGAATTTAGTGACGCCAAAACTCCACATGGCCTGGTAACTCACACCACTGCATGATGGAGGAGGAAATGCCATGTCCTGAGCCTGAGGAGGCAGCACCAGGTAATCCAGAGTGTGAAGGGACCGTGGTCGAAGTGGTGTCTGGTGGCACCTTAGTGGTCCTGACATGGTGCACATGAGGCTCCGCGTCCTGGAGATCTTGGGCATATGGGCAGATGTTGGCTTCCGGAATCTGTGGTTTCGTTTCTTCACCCTGCCAAGAGCACCTTCCATGATAACATTATGAATTAATAGGACATTTTGATTTTTTTCCCTAGGCTATAAAATTGGTATTAAAAATTTATTGAAGCCTGAAGTGAGAGACTTCTGGGAGAAATTAGGAAGTTATGTGGCCACCGAGGAAGAAGGGGGACATGTCGACCTCTTTGTGCCTCTTGGAGCATCAGGTCAGCATTGGACACTACAGAGACACAGTGGTTGCCCACTTTATGATCTTAGTCGGATCCACTTTCTCATCATTGGGAAAACAGACCTCACACCCACAACTCAAGGGAGGAGAGGTTTTTTGGCTCATGTTTTCAGTTCATGGTTGGCTGGCTCCAAAACAGAAACAGCAGGGAGGAAGGGTCTAGGGGGAGCACAGGGGCTCGTCTCATGGTGGCCCAAAAGCAGACAGGAAGGGGAGGAGCCAGAGACAAGAACACACGCTTCCAGGTAATGTGCCTGGTGACCGCTTCCAACCAGGCGCCAGCTGCTAAGAGCACATTCAGCTCCTGTCGTCACTGTGGACCCATCTTCTGATGACTACAGCACTCCGTGGCCCAGTCACCTTGCACACACGTAAGGATTCGGGGGTCATGATAGATCTAACAATGTTTTATGAATTTGTGAAATGCTCTGCAGTCGAATTATGCAGCCACGTTTCAGTCTTATTTCTCTCCCTCTCTTTATGTCTCACATAGCCAGGAAAGAAGGAGTCAGGAATAGTGACCAGAGTAACCTCTCTGTGCAGATAAATTCACTAGTGGCAAGACCCAGCATTATTTCTAATTATTCTGGAAAACACAATAAACTCAGCCCCTATAATAACATGGGGAAGGTGCCTGGCCAGTAGAGGAACCTGAATCAGCCAGTCTGACAAAACTGTCCCTTCTGTGTTCAGAACCTGGAGTGTGACCCCAGTGGCCATGGACCTGGGCCTAAGCCTGTCCAAGCCCCTCCAAACCCCTCCCTAGCCAAGTGGCCTGGGCAAGTTTGTGGGCCTCAGAGAAAAGTTAGGACACAGTAATTCACCTGACCTCAAGGACCTGTGATCATCAAAGTAACATATGTATTTAAATAATAAAAATTAAAAATCGATATTTAGATAACATTAAAAACAGCAAAGTCTTTTCTAAACATGAGTGTAGTTGATGATCCCTGAGGTCGCTAATGTGAATTTACATGCCTGTCTGTCTGGAATTGGTCACTGTGGTTGAAGCTGGTTTTAGTGCTTAAAGGAAAACTTCAGAAACATTGTCAAGTTCAGTTATCTATTTAAAAAAAAAAAAGAAATTCTGCGTTTATGGCCTATGTCATTTTAGCAAGCGAGGGAGCGAGAGTATGAAATTAAATTTTCTCAGAAGGTTTCTTTTTACCCATTCTTGAAAAAACTGAGATTTAAAGTTTTTTTTTTTCTTATTTATTTATTTTTCCTGAGACAAAGGCTCACTAAATTGCTAAGTTACCCAGGTGGGCTCAAACTTGGGATTCTCCTGCCCCAGCCTCCCAGAATGCTGAGGTTATAGGCATATGCTACCACAGCTGGCTTAACGTTTTCTTAATCCTCATGTTTCACAAGAGCATTCAGTACATTAAAGTGCGCCCTTGTAGGCTTCAACAGGAGGAAGAAACAAAGGGATAAGGAGGGCTTCAAAAGGAAGCAAAATCATGTAAAAGAATTTGTAAATAACTTTATAAAGTTATTATCTAAACGCACACGATGTCAACCAGGTAGGAAATATACATGGAAAAATCCAAATTGTCAGTCTTAGAATCAGTTTTAAAGAATAGGTTCCAAAGGTACAGATGGCCTCCTCCACCTTTTGGCCATGCACGCGCTGGGCAGAGGGAGGCAGTGGTGTCTGCCGGGTGAAGGGTCAAGGTCTTCACGGTAGTTGGACAGCAACATAACCGAGGTTTTGGTTTTGTTTTTGGTTTGCTTTTGTCTTGCTGTGTAGTGCGGACTGGCCGTAAAGTCACCGGTCTCAAATTCACGGCAATCCTCCCGCCTCTGCCTCCCGAGTGCTGGTATTCAGGGTGTGTGCCACCATGCCTGACTTTTTTTTTTTAAACTTTTAAAATAATTTTTTGATTGTCTATTTTCTGAATGAACTAATATTACTTTTGTAATGAGAACAAAGCAAATTTATTTTTGTGGTAGTGGGGCTCAAACCCAGAGCCCTTGCTCGTGCCAGGCCAGCGCTTCACATTCACAGCCTCTAGAGCAAATTTTTTAAAACAGAGTAGAGAAAAACGATATGGGAAAGCAAAGCACTGGAAAGCAGTGAGAATAGGGGCAAAGGGAAGAAAGAAGAGCGAATCCGGTGATACAAAAATTGCCTCAGGTGAAATTTACGGCACCCAAAAATACATTTCCCACGATCATTCTGGGCCCTAGCACCAGCCCTGAAATATTCGTCAGCTGTGTGAAATATCAGGTACCCCGATTTCTCAGCCCCCCAAATCTATTTTTCTTTTTTCTTTTAAAAGAGTATCACTGCATTTCCTGGGTTGGTCTCAAATTTCCAGACTCAAGCACTCCTCCTGCTTCAGCCTCCTTAGTAACTGGGACAACAGACATGTGCCAGTACACCCAGATCCAGCCTCACTCCTCAGCTTGTCATCCCCGCCAGCTGTCTCTGCTCGACAGTGTTTGTCTCTGCGCCCCATTTCCAAGCCCTGTGCTCGCGTCTCCCACCCAGCAGTTCTTCCCCTGAGTTCCTCCCGTCTAGCACTCCATTTCACGTAGTCACCATGCCCGTGAAAAACTTGGACTTCGCTGTCCCTCATTATCATTCTCGCCGTACAATAATCTGAACTTTATCTCCTTTTGTCCTGGCGACCCCAGCTCTTTGGCGAGCCCGGCACTGTCTCCCAGGGCCGTCTGCGGGCCGGCCTGCACCGGGGAGCGCGCTGCTGGAAGTAACACGGCTACCGTGAAGGCGCTGTGTTGACGTACATTCCACACGGGCTCGCGACACTAGGAGCAACCTCGTCACGTTTCCGTGGTGTTCATTTTCCCGCTCAGAAGATGCTAGTTTCCTCCCTTCTCCTCTTCAGCCCGTCCTTCCTAGCCCTGTCTCTCACCATCCGACCTCACCCTTACTTTCCTAAGAAGATGGAATCACTCGGAAACCTTCTAACTTTCCACCACCCACCCCCTTGCCATTCCCGTCGCCATTCCCAGTCTTCCCGCGGGGAAGGAAGGAGCGCCCCTGCTCAGGATCAGCCCCTCCCTCAATTTTCTACCCCGTGACCCTCCTAGTGGAAATATAAATAGAGAACCACGGGCATGCACTCGCACGCTTGGAAGGCCTGGTGGTTTAAATTTAAGCCTATCAAGCGGAGGCACAGTTGTGTTTCATTGTAGTTTTACTTTGCAGTTTCCTAATGACCAAAGATGCCGAGCATCTTCCCATGTACTTATTTGCCATCTGTGTATCTTCCTTGGTGAAGTGTATTTTGTAGATTTTAAAAATGAGGCTGGGGTTGGGGATTTAGCTCAAGTGACAGAGCGCTTGCCTAGCAAATGCAAGGCCCTGAATTCGATCCCCAGCACTCCCCCCCAAAAATGAGGTTGCTTGCTTTCCCCACCTGTGACTTGTAGTTAACATCTCTAAATCGTTTCTTTTGAAGAGCAGAAGTTCTTAATCAAGTTCATAATTTTTCTCTAGAAATCATGCTTTTTGCTATCACCTAAAAACTCTTTAACCAGAGGTCACAAAGATCTCCTATGTTTTACGGAATTTGATTTATAGTTTGGACATTCAGGTTTGTGATTTATTTTTTAATAGAATATATCAATAAGGGTTTAATTTTTTTTTTAATGCATAGATATCTACTTTTTCTAGCATCATTGTTTGTAAAGATTGTTCTTTCTGCCTGGCATGCATGCCTGAAATCCCAGTACTTGGAAGGCTGAAGCAGGAGAATCACCATGAGTTTGAGGCCAGCCTGAACTACAGAGCAAGACACTGTCTCAAAACAAAACAAACACACAAACAAAAAAATGATTGTTCATTCCTCAGTGAATTTCACTTGCACTTTCACTGAAATCAGTTTCAGTGAAATCTGACTAAACTGTAGGTCTACCTTTGGACTCTTTTTTCTTTTTTAAATTTTTTAAATTATACTTTAATGGCACATTTTAGATGTACATAGTGATAACACTCATCATAGCAGACTCTTGATTGAGTTTTGTCAGTGAAAACATTAGGTAAGTATGAGAGACATTCAAGGCTTTCAACATCCGCCATCTTGTTCCAAGAAGCAATTGATGCAATTTGAATTAATTATTTATTCTTGGACCACAACGAATTAAAATATATTTATTCATCACACTGGAATCAATCCAAATAATATCTACACATTGAATTCAGTAATCCAATTTGTATGCTGTGCCATTGAAGAAGGGATGAGCTTGGTGCCATATAAATTTTGAACATTGTATTCCACCCTGCTTTTAACTGTTTTAAATCTGTCTTAGGATAAGCATTCTCTTGTGAGTTAGATAATTTTGGAAAATGTATGCCGATTTTTCTGTCTTTGGGCTGACTATTCCAAATTTGAAAATAAGCACTAGTGAGAAAAAATAAGCGCTACTTCCAACTCCATGAAGCTTTCCCCACCCTATTATTTAATCCTCAGAGATGAAACACTGAGCTTCAGTATTTAGAGATGAGAAGTAAGTGTTTAGGGATCGCTGAGTGGAGCTCATCACTGCCAGTGGCCTTCCTCAGCCGGCTGCTCCACGTTTCTAAGTAACATTTAACGGCTCCTGAAGAAACCTGCGAGTAAACTAATGCGAGTACTCTTGACTACAGAGGCAGGCGTGGAAGTGCTTTCCCAGCTGTCTCAGCTGACCGGCACACTCTTCACCGCGCCCACCGGGATCGCCACCGGCTCCTACCAACACAGTAAGTGTGCACAGAGCTGCCGCAGAGCCAGTAATGCTGGTATGGCCGACATCGGGGGCTGCCTTCCCCAATGCCATGATTCCACATCACTGAGTCGTTGGCTTAGAATAGGATTATTTATTGCAAGTATTTTGCTTCAAGCCATCACTTACAAAAACTGTTGAAAACGTCATCTTTAAGATAGTTAAGCCACTGAAAAAATTTCTTCCCTTTCCCAGTATAATACATTTTAGTCATTGTTTACGCTTTCAGTTTCTCACACTAGAGAAACAACGTGGTATTTAAACATGTGTGTCCAATTTATTTCACTTAAGAGTATGGCCTCAAGGTGCACCCATTTGTTCAAATGGGAAGAGGCGCAAGGGAGAGGGGTGGGGGCAAGGAACAGAGGGAGAAGAGAAAAAAGACAGTAGAAGGAAAAAAATGGAAACAAAGCTTTTGTAAATAAGGAGGGGATGTGGGGTGGAAGGAAGGGGAGGGGAATGGGATAAAAAGAAGCAGCAAGATATATCACACACAGGTAGAAATCTCCTATGATGAATATTATCACTATGTGTATCTCAAATGTACCACTAAAATAAAATCTAAAAAAAAGACAGTTAAGCCAAGATGTACAATCGCTGCTGCCAACATCATCTTTAAGAGTCAAGCAAAGATGTCAGTTGCCGAATCTAGAGAAATAATAAGCACAAAGAGTAGTTTCCCCTGGTCAAATCTAATCAGTGCAGGTTTATTTGGGAAAGCAAATTACAGCTACAAGGAGATGGAGAAAAGTCTTGCCTGGATCCCATCCAGGAGCATTATCAGAAATGGAAAACAGAGGACATTCACCTGAGAGTAAATGTTTATTGAAATACCAGAGTTGCAAATAGTCAATCAAAATGTAACATCACCTGACCAACAAGAAAACCATCTTGCTTTGCTACAGTAACACGAATCATTTTCCTTGTAAAATTCGCTTGCTTCAGGGTTGGGGATTTAACTCAGTGGTAGAGTGCTTGCCTAACAAGGGCAAGGCCCTGAGTTTGGTCCCCCGCACCCAAAAAACGAAACAAAAACAAAAAATATTTTGCTTGCTTCCTATCAAGCGGGGAACAGACTGCTAGAGAAACCACATAAAGCGTTGCGTCGCTTTCCCAAACGCCCAGGGCCTTTCGAGGTTGGGGAAGTCGGTATGACTGTAAAACTTGCGAGGGAAGCGATTCCGTGTAAATAGGACAAAGAGCACACTGACTTCATGTGGTGTGGAAGCCCAAGTCACTTGTCAACATTAGCTCATAAAACAACATCTCCAAGGGACAGCGCACACAGCCCCGCGGAGAGAGGAGTCAGCCTAGCCACACACTGCTGTTTGCAACCCGGAACAGATTTTCTTCTCTTCTCCCCTTCTGCTTGCCCTTCTTCCTCCTCCTCCTCCTCCCTTCCCTCTTTTCTCGTGAGGGAAGGAGCACACTGTCAAGCTTTCCACATGGCGTCAACAAGAGTAAGGGGAAACAAGCAAATATGATTGTCTATCCATTCAGGACAGAAAATGAAATTTCTCAGACCGCTGCATCGTCCGATCGTTGCTTTGCAAGGAGAGAAGCTTTCTTCAGCCCCCACTAGGGCACGCGGAGATTTGCCGAGGGGCGGGGGAGGGAGAGCGCAGTGCGGCCCATGTGGGCAGACGCAGAGGTGGCTGCCACCGGGTGGGCTTCCAGGGTCCTGATGGAGAGAGGGGAAAAGCAAGTGGAACTGTCCCCATTTTCACTTTCAGGATGGAAAGATAAGGCAGTATGTTCCTACTTAGGTGAGGACTCTGCTTCCCAAGGTGCGAGGCAGCAATATTTATGTCCTAATTTCAAGCAGAATATGTCAACCTTGTCAGTTCAAGGACA
The DNA here is from genome assembly GCA_004026905.1 of Hystrix cristata. Lineage (NCBI taxonomy): Eukaryota > Metazoa > Chordata > Mammalia > Rodentia > Hystricidae > Hystrix > Hystrix cristata. The sequence continues at coordinate 53,605 of PVJO010004621.1, forward strand.
CGTATTGGAAATGGTTCACTGTGTCCTCTGTGAGTTTCTCGTTTTACTCTGTTGTTGCCGTTTAATCTCTGTCTTCTAAAGAGAAACCCAGTATAAATACAACCACGTTCTGGCCATCCTTTAAACAAGAAGTCGAATTCTTCCATCTGAGCTCAGGTCTCTGGTACTGAAAGGAAAAATTAACGTCAGTTCTCAGTGAGTGGCTGGGCCCGCCGAGGGACAAGGCTCCCCCTTCCGTCTACTTCAGCGAATCCAAGCTGCAGACCTGGGCCGGCCTCACGGACCTCCTGGAAGAGGTCTTGAAATCGGCGAGGAAACAGCTCAGTCCCCTCCTGAAGGGACTGCAGAAGGGCATTGCCGCCAGGATGGTGGGTAAGAACTCTGGCCACTGCTGCTGCAGGTTAATTGTGCAGTTTATTCCCTCTTTAAAAAACTATTTTGTTGTATCAGCGTTTGACCCAGGCACTGGGCTATATCCCTAGCTCTTTTTTAAAATTTGAGACAGGGTCTCACTAAGGCAGTAAGTTGCCCAGGCTGGGCTCGAACTTGTGATCCTCCTGCCTCAGCCTCCCAGAGTACTGGGATTACAAGCATGCACCACGTGAACTTTATTTCCTATACAGAGCAAATATAAGATTAGGGATGGCACAAGTAAATCTTAACTGTTGAACATTTTCGGTAAAATTTCATCCCCTTTGTTTTTCTTATTTTCTTTCAAATACTTGTATAACAAATGCTAAGAAAAAATATATTCATGATCAAAATGTTGCTGCTGATTCCCGTTTTAAAATATTATCATCTTCTTAATTCTGATGTTGCCCAATTTTCCCTAGACAAAATCTGCTGTTTGCTGAGCCAGAGATCTGAACGTTTTCTCCCATTACAATTTGCTCTAAATGATAATTACCAACACCCCAGCTAAGCCCCTCTTACACCATAACACCTATTCACATGAATCGCCTCACAGTTGAAGTGCCATTTCTTTTCTATCTAAAACACATACTTCGCTGATGGGCTCTGTGGTGCTTTGCTGAGCCTATTGGACATCACTGAATTTATTTTCCCTTTCACACTCCATTCTCCTGATGGAATTATCACAGTAGTGGGGGAACAACATAATGTCTCATCTTTGAATCTTCAACTAAATCAGCCCATTCTTTAAAATGAAGTATTTTTTCATTATCTGGGTAAACAAGTTGTTTTTCTTCAACTATAACCATCTCCTCAATTGTTCCTAGGCCTTTCCATCTAGCAGGCGTCCTCTCAGACCTCGGCCTCCCTTCCCTTCCCCTGGCCTGCTCTTTGTTAAATGTCTACTTAGTTCCATCTACACAGGAGCAGTAACATACACACAGATGTTTTATCCATCAGTAAACGTCCTGCATTTATTTTCATGAAGCCTCCAACACAGAGATTTGCCATCTGATTTTCTTACACTATCTCGTCTACCAAATTTTGAGGTGTTCACTCAAAATTTTTAAATAATTATGAAGCTATAAACATGGAGAAATTATTTCTCCTGATTCTTTTATAGATATTGAGGACTAGCTAGAAAAGTGGAAGGGTTAACTTTCCAAAGATGGAAGTTTTTGTTGTTGTTTTAAATTTTTTTTAGTACATGTTTGCAGTACATAATGATTACATTCAGCACGGGGAGTTGGTACACATATATAACATATCTTAAATTTTTATTTTTTAACTTCTCCCCTCCCTTGAAGATGGAAGGTTGTTTTTGTTTGTTTGCTCAGGCTTTTTTGAGACAAGGTCTTGCTATGTAGTTCAGGATGGCCTCGAATTTATGATGTAGTCCAAGCTGTCTGGAACTCACTGTTCCTCCTGCCTCAGCCTCCCGAGTGCTGGGCTGACAGATGTGTGCCACCAGGCCTGGCAAAGATGGAAAGGTTTTTTGTTGTTGTTTTTTGTTTCTTTGATGATATATGAGGGCAATCAGGAGTCAATGGCAAAAACTTGTTTTCAAATAAAAGTGTGTTGCTCAAAACATAAAAGATTTAAAAGGTGTCTGTATGTTATTTCCCAAGGACTTAAATTATTTATGTTTTAAGAACAAAGATAAAAGAGAATAAGGAACAAATTTTGGCAGGAATAAGAATATAACACCTTAATTTATAAGGTTCTCTTTTCATGTGTTCCTTTCTTATTGTTCAATTTATAGATTTTGTTCAGCATGAGTTTTGCCAGGGCGGGCTCTCTCTATATGCTGCACACTTAAATCCCTTTGGCTCATTTTGATTTCTATCATCGTAAGATGATGATAGGTTAGCTTCTTTCCCACGGCTGAATGGAAAATAAAATTAGAGTATAATAAATATTTCATGACGTAGTAAAAATTTCACTCCTATTCTTTGCATTTTTGTCCCCGAAGAGCAACTAGGAGGACTGAGTTATTTTCTTTTTGATCACAGGTGTTATATAAATTAATTCCAGGGCATGTGGCCTTATGTTTCCAGGGCAATTCATGTTCGACTCCCTGAGTGTGGCCAGCATTCTCCGTAACCAAGACACCGCACACGCTCTGGCAGATGGATTAGTAGAGCTGGCAAAAGAAGCTTCTGTAAGTGTTTCATTGATGACAAAAATATCCCAACTCTGAAATCAATTCTTAGTTTGCATTTATCATTTTTTAAAATCAGTTTACCATGGGGTACAATTCCTCAGAGAAGTTTCATCAGTTTGTAAAAACAGCTACTGAGAGACTCTGGGCTCAAGAAAATCAGGAAAAATCTTCTGGATCGTTTAAAGTTTTTTACGTTGTGCACTGTTTTCTGTCTTGGGCTTAATGTTGGTCAGAAGTGACTTCTTTAAAAAATATGTCTGTGGTTTTCTATTTCATCTAAATATTATTCAACAGTGAAAACAACTAGGATTATGAGGAAAAAACTAAAATGTGTAAACCCAACTCTAAAAAGATAAAAGGCAAAAGGGGACTAGATGGGAGAGGATGGGAAAAAATTGCAAAAGGACAGAAATAAGCGAGTCTACAGTGTGGTCGGGGACAGGTCTGGGGGAGTCTAAGGAACATTCTTATTAGAAGCAAATCTTGGCTACTTTCCCTGAAAAGCCAGGCAGTGTTTCAGAAGACCGGAAGGAGAAGTTAGCAAGGCTGCCTGCTGTTTGGGAAGCGGGAAGGAGGATGGGACCCGGGTGATGTTGGTGCTCTCGATGTTGTGTGAGGTCTTGCTTTTCGGGGGAAAGAGTCTCAACTCCTTCTCCTCCCCCGCGGTAAGACACTTCATGGGTGGATTTCACACTGCGCCGCACACGCCCTCTCTCCTCATCCCCTCCTGCTCCGGTTCCCACTTCCTGGTCAGCCCCGGGCGGCTGCAGGCTCAGCTGTCCGAGCGGGTTTGCAGTTTGCTGTGATTCATCTTCTCTGAAGACCTGGCTCAGCAGTGCTCTGGTGGAAGTGTGGGCAACCCGATGAGTAAAGGCCCTGGCGAGCTTTGGGGATGAAATCAGGGCAGGGTTATTCACAGGGACGACCCTGAGGCCCAGAAACCCCACAGAACTGCTAAACATGTTTGGTGTAGAAGAATCAGGCATGATGTCATTTTGATGGTGCTCAAACTGAGAGGGAACCAGATCTGGAGACTGGACTGTGTTTCCACAATCCTGCTGCAGGGGTCCCTCACCCAGGCCTGCTTCCAGCCCCTGGGAGTCAGCGAGATTGCACCTGTCCTCTTTCCTCCCCGGGCTGAGGGATTCTTCTTGGCCACTTTGGGTCTGAAGCTCTTGAGAGACCTCTCCAAAGACCTTGGCATCCTAACTGCATTGTGACAAGATGCTGAGCACCTAGAGTTTCGGTGGAACTAGAATATGGGATTAACTGGAGAATTCCCTTGGCTGACTGCGTAATAATTACTTTGCTCTCTAGACATATAAATTAATTAAGAGAAAGCTGAGACTGCTCCAGAAATGTATTCTCTTCCTGCTGTTCTTTTCATGACCTGTATTCCAGATGAATGTTTTAAACAGCATTTTTTTTTTTGGTGGGGGTGGGTATATTTTTCAGGACAAACCCCTGGAGTTCTTGTCAAATTTTCTGCTGAAGAAAAGTAAAAAGAGCAAAGAGTTGGAGCAGGATGTTATTCTGACAAAGTGTGACCCAAAAGAAACATCCGATTTATTCCTGAAGGTAAAGTCGCTGCTGCATTTGTTTGCCATTGCTTCACTGTAGAGGTGGTACATGTGGCGAAGAAATTCATAAATCATACTGCCAGGTTTTCCCGGGAAGTGTGCAACTTGTCATTTCTCCTAGGAACTTCATTTTTAGGGACTATTATTTAAAACGGTGTTTTGTGATAGCATGAGTAACATTTAAGCCATCTTGGAGCATAAGCAGCATCATACTGACTTCAATACTACTTAGTTTTGAAGAAGAGTTGGAAATTTGCATTAAGGCTTTAGGGTTACCACTTCTCAGCTGAGTTCTCAGATAATTTGAGTTTTTAAAAAATTTGCTATCTAGGATACTTTTCGTTCTTTCTCTCTTCCCGCACTTCTTCTTCCCTCCCTCCTTCCTTCCCTCCATCCCTTCCTCCCTCCCTTCTTTCCTTCCTCTCTCTCCCTCTCACCCTCCCTCCCTTTCTCTACTCTCTTTCTTTCCACAAAGTCTCACTATATAGTCCAGGCTGGCCTTCAATTCACAGTGATCCTCCTGCCTCAGTCTCTGGAGTTCCGGGATTAGAGGCATGCACCACCACACCCAGCTTTCTTGGACTTTCCTAGATTCCTCTGTCAAATAAAATCCACTCCAAAATCTAGTCTTGTCAACACGTTGTTGATTTAAATACCTAATCTTGTTAATAAAAGAAGGCATGAAGTTTGGGCTTAGAGTTGCCTTATTGTAGGAAATCAGCCTCTATGGGTACATCATCTGCCTGGAATAAAACTACAGAACTGCAGGACTCCCTTACACCTAGCAGCTTCTTTGATGCTTTTTTTTTTTTTTTAGAAATCAAATTAGAAATAATATGTGTTAGATTCTTATTTGGTTTTTATTACTGAATACTAAATAGCTTGTTTGCAAGGTCCACAAAAAAAATGTGAGGACCTCTCAGAGGAAGAACCAGTTTAAACATAGGTGTTAAATTAGAACAAAATAGAGAAGCTGACTTTCTCCACACCTTGAGGTTTATTGTTAAAACTGGATATTTGCTCAGAAGAGAACACAAACCCACAGCCACGGGAGTGGAAATAATAGCTTCTCTGAGATAAGTGTTCTTAAGATGTCCCCCTAGGTCCTTGTGTGACAGGCTCGTCTGTCAAATGCAGGAGTATATGGAAAAATATGTGTATATATGTTCCCAATCATCTAGCATCTCGGTGCCCACCTGGTTTTGTGTGCGCGCAGTGTCTCCCCGCTACCGTGCACACAGGGTGACAGGTCACAGCCAGAGTCCGTCATTACTTCTGAGCTCTACCTGCCATCTTCTCATTGTCACAGCCATTTCTGGCCCCTGAGCAGCGCGGCCTAGCATCTTCTGGGAAAGGCATAGACCAAGCGTAGGATGACTGGAAAATTCAGGGTCTGCCTGTTCTCCGTCCTATAGGAAAATTCCTACCATGTGACCACACCCCAGGCCAGTGAGTTTATTTCTCATGCACCCTAGAGATGAGGAAGGCATGAGTCCACATACCCCAAATGATCATTTTCTTTTAAATTTACAGTGTGTGGCTCCCATTAGTCCCTCTGAATTCACCCCTAGAAACAAAATAAGAGGGTGGCATCATCGTACAAAAATAGGCTTTAAAAATCCTAACAACTGTTAACTATGTATGAAATAAAATAGAGAAGTCTCCATTTTTTAGATTCAAATAAAATTACTATGGCAATCAATTTCCTATCCCTAAAGAAGAATTTCTGTTTTAAAAATCAGCTGCTACCGATCCAGAGATGGAGCGCACAGGCTTGTGGTGAGGGGGACAGACAGGCACTTGAATTTTGATTTGTAAGTGCTCAGGTGGGCACGTAGAATAGGTTACATGTTAGTCAGCTTTCTGTCACTGGGACAAAATACCTGAGAAAACAGATTTAAAGGAAGAAAGGTTTACTTTGGTTCACAGTTTCAGTGGTTTCAGTCCTTAATCACATGGCCTAGTTGCTTTTGAGCCTTTGGTGAGGCAGAAGAAATTGCTCACCTCATGGAGACCAGGAAGCAAAGTGATAGAGACCAGAGTCTGGTAACCCCTTCAAGGGCACACCCCATTATCTGGCCAGCAAGCCCCGCCAAGCAGCGCCACAGGCTGGCCACCATCTTTCTGACACACTTATAGTCTTTGGCGACATATGAGGTCCAAACCTTAGCAGATGGCATCCCACGTTAGGGTGGTCTCCTTACCTGTGGGATCCACGGTAAAGTTCTGCATCGTTTTGATTATTCTAATCTTACCTGGACAGTGAGAGTTTGACTTTCATCATATGTCTGTAATCACTTCCTACCTAGACAACCACTGATGTCTCCCCTGGCATGTTGAAGTGATCATTTCTCTACTATAAATAATCAGCACTATTATTTAGTCTAAAAAGAGTGCTCCTGAGAGAGAAACTGAATCATTTTATCAATATTTAAGGTAGATTCCCACTCCCCAGCTGCAAGTATAAATCTATGTCAGGCTAGCACACTTGGGAAGGACCTGAGAAGCGACTGAAAGGTGCTGGGGGCTGACTGGCTGCAGCTCAGAGCCCAGGGCTCCCAGGCTTTGGGGGGCTGTGAGGAGCCTGCAGCTGCACAAGAAAAATTGATTTTTACTTGAGTAAGCAAAAGGAGTCTTGGTTACAAATTGCTGTTTTTCTTCCAGTCTCTGCCTGGACCTCAGGGGGTAACCACAGATAATTTCATCTTTATTACGGAGGGTGGCAGGAGTGACCATTAGTCACTGTTAGCTCTCATCATAAATGTGAGGTCACTTTTCTGTTGCTAGAGTGGGCCTGGGATGCTGCGGGCAACCAGGGTCAGGAGGGCTTTTTGATGTTGTTGTATTTTAATGTGCTAATTTATAGGGAGACCGAGACAAGAGCAATTAATAAAGTAAGTGAAGAAAGAATAAGCTATATTTAAAGGTGGAAAAGGTATGTGAGGAAAGGGTATGTGAGGTGAACTTTATAGTGCATTCTTTTCCTTTTGATCTTTAGGAAAGAAATGTGACCGAAGACAATTCTCAGGACACAAAGTCAAGTCTGAGCAAAAGAGATCTAACTTTTGAGGGGCTGATTAAGCTGGTAAGCCAATTAGTACATGATATGAATCTTCCATTTGTTTTGCTCTAACAGTGAAGCTTCAGCCTGTATTTGGTTAGTTCTGTGTTTTCCTTGAAAATTTCCCTCAGAGAGAAGAAAACCCTAAAAATAATTGAGGGGAATCCAGCTGGTTGATATTTTTTCTCTTGACTATGCCTGGGACTGAAAAGAAGCTGAGTTAAAAGGATAGAGATTTAACATCTGGAGAGAAAACCAGTCCGTGTGTAACTCCGTGATTTTCCCTTACTAGGACGTATTTATTATTTATTTTTTTACTGGGGGTCAAACTCAGGGCCTTGTGCTTGCTAGGCAAGCAGTCCACCACTGAGCTAAATCCCCAACCCAGTCATTTAAAGAAATGATACATGGACATAAAGGCCTACAGTTCCTAATCAATCCGCCAACTCACCGTCTGACATTGGAAGTTGACTCTAATAAGTGTGAGGCTCAGAGCTCTGTCCTTCTGGGCAAAGAGGCAGCAAGGCAAGAGGCTGCTCAAAGCGGGAGGCCAGGCTGTTGGCAGAACTTCCCAGTATATACCTGTTACTTTGTGTTCGTCAGCACACGTGCACACTGATTGTCACATTTCATTCTCAGAAGTAGACATCAGTAGAAGCATCCTACAGATGAAGAACTAGAGTTAGACAAATTTAAAAGCCTTCCCTGAGGTCTGACAACTAGGAGAGGAAAATGAGCAAACAAACAAAAAAACCCATGAGTCCTGGAGTCCTGAACTCAGACCCATGGCTTTTTCAGGGCCCTACAACCCCCAGACTGTGTCAGGCCAGGAATCTCCGGGCATGGCATTTCCGTCTCCCCCAGCTCCATCACCAGGAACCACCAAGGAGGTGTATGATGGTATTTCATCTGACTAAAGACAGTAACATCTGGCCACATTTTAAAGGCAAAAGGTTTGACAACTGAAACTTTAAGACACAATGATTAAAGTTAGGGCCAGGTGTGGTGGCACATGCCTATGCTCCCAGCTCTTGGGAGGCTGAGGCAGGAGGATTGCCACAAATTTGAGGCCAGCCTGGGCTACATAGTGAGTTCAAGGCCAGCCTGAACTACATAGCGAGATCTTGTCTCAAAAAACCAAAAAACCAAACAAAAATAAAACAGGTTGAATAATTCTGATACTTAAAAATGTATAGATCAGTGAATGTACATGAAAATACACTATGGACTCCAGACCAACTGTCCAGTGAGATGCAGATGTATGTTTTCAACTCATGAGATATGTTTAAATAGATATTATACACAAAAAATGTGCCTCGAGGGTGGAACCTACACAGCCAACAGCAGTGTTTGTAGTATTTGAAGGAGAGTTAGTTTTCCCGTTTTTCCTCTTAAATTACTTTTCATATTGTAATTTTAGTTCATGACATTATGTTTCACTTAATTTGGTGATAATCACATAACATCACACTGCATGTTACCATATCGTATTATATTTTTTAAACAAGAAATTTATTTAGACCCTAAACAATAAACTTGTATTCATTTTTAGAGTAATTTTTTTCTTACTTAAAGACAGGTTGGTCCTACATGTAAGAACCTTGTATAAAAAAAGTTATAAAGTCTTCCATGATTTTACAATGATAAATGGAAAACATTAAAATTCTCCAATAGAACAAGGTATAAAAGGGTTTTTGAGCTGTTGTGTTTTGTTAAAACACTGAGAAGCAAACACCTGAATATAAATATACATGTGAGCGCTGGTGCACATGCGTTCACAGAGAAGGCCGTCTTCCCCCCATCTCTATTTGAGGTCAATCAAAACACACTAGTGGTCATTTCTTTAAAAAAAAAAAAATACTGTGCACACACCCCAGTTACTCTTCATACAGTAAAGCAGCAGCGAGGTGCAAGATGAAAGCTCTGCTGTGGGACACAGGATGTGCTGGGGTCCCGGTGAGTCTTCCAACGGAGTCTGTGTCCTTGCCGTGTGAGAACAGTGTTCCGGGGAAAAGGCACATCTTCCCTTCCCAGGAGACACTTCCTGTCAGCTGTAGGGACACAGCAGTTGTAGCTTCCGTCTCCACGTGCAAATGCACACGCAGCCATCCAAACAAACCCCGCCGCTCACTCTGGCCTTGCTTTAGTCACACGGTGGTATGGGTCTCCTACGGGGCACCCCGGAACCGTCCTGGTCCCCACCTTCCGATTAGGATGACTGTTGGTTTCAGGCCTGGCCTCTTCCACGGGCTTTTTGTCTCACAGGGGTTGGAGCCTGGCTGAGTAAGGGCTGGGTCCTCGTGCTTCCCTGCAGGGTCTTAATGCTTTTCTGCAGGAGAGGAGGCTGCAGCGAGACTCGGCAGAAAGGCGAACTGGAGTTGTCAGAGAACTCTTACAGAGTGAGAGGAAGTATGTGCAGCTGCTGGAAATGGTGAGAGATGTTTACGTGACGCCGCTGAGAGCAGCGCTGTCATCCAACAGAGCCATTCTGAGCGCTGCAAATATCCAGATCATTTTCTCTGATATGCTACGGATTTTAAGTCTGAACCGGTAAACAACCTCTGGATATGCATTTTTAACAATGTGCCATGGGTGGTGGGAAGAGCCCAGACTTTCTCTTAAAAGCAGAAGGGAGGCTTTGTCATTCTCTGCCCTCTTGGGGGCCCTGATCATCTCACAGAGGAGAACGGCTCCTCGGCACGCTGCTCACTGGCTGCACACAGCAGTGACGATTCCTGGGCCACCACTCTGCCCCAGGCCACAGCTGCGTGCCAGAAAAGGAGGCTGGTGCCCAGTGCCCGGGCACTCGGTAATCAACAGACTATCTGTGTAAGAGGCGACAGGAAGGAGAGCGATGCTTAGCCGAGCAATGGGGGAGGAACAAGGCGCTAGGATATTTTGCTCAGAGAGCCCGAGGCTGGGGCAGCTTGATGATATCATGTGCTCTGTGTGTGTGGCATGAGAGAGAAAGTGGACATTTCCACCTGTGGTGAAGGGACGCAAACTGAGTGTGTGCTTTGACAGCTGCCTCTAGGTAACCTGGGACTAGTTCCCACCTGCGTGGGTCCCACTCCCACAAAGTCAAGAGGGCTGCGAGGCCTCTTCCGGTTTTCAAGGCCAGCAATGGCCGAGAGGGCCCCCTCAGAGCCACGTGAGGGCTGAAGTTGTGCTGTCACTCTCCTCTTCCTGTCTGGGGGTGGGACGGAAATTAGGGTGAAGGGGCAGAGGGTTTCTCGCAGCCACCTTCCTCCCACCCTTCCTAGCTCTTCCTGTCCTGTCGGATCTGCTTGGCTGCTTTAAGAAAAGGTACCTGATCAAAATCAATAAAAGATGAGGCTGCAAAAGGCCGACTGTTGACAGCAAATTAACGGTCCGTCTGCAGGCTCTCATGGGCTCCTGGTGAATAATATGCTTTTCTCCAATTGCAGGCAGTTTCTAGATAAGCTGGGAGACAGGCTACAGGAATGGGGCCCGGCCCACTGTGTGGGAGACATATTTATGAAGTTCGGAAGCCAACTGAACACATACACCAATTTCTTCAACAACTACCCTGTTGTTCTGAGAACCATCGAGAAGGTAACTGGCAGAGTCACCATCAAAGACTTTATTAGACATCTCGAGCTCATGCTGCGTGCAGCCCAAAGGACCAGAGTCCACGGGCAGGGCTGCCTCTCTGCTCGTCCATGCCAGGTCTCTTCCCACGTGAACTCCCGAGTCAGGGGCTGGCACAGTGCTTGGCACACAGCAGTGTCCAGGAACTGGTTGCTGAGCTGAATGAATCCTCACACCTCACACACTCCCACCTGCCCCAGCCACCCCGTGGCTCAGTGACAGGAGAATGTCCAAGTACATAGAAGCAGGCCCTGACGTTTGACTCCACTCTGCCACAGCAATCCTGCAAGGCCTTGACAGGTTCAGCTCTTTGGACAGTTTGCTTGCGTAAATTTCCTGGAGGGATGTAAAAGAAATGCCCGCCTCCGAACTGAGGGGGCTGACAAAACAGAGAACAGCTGGGACAAGTGCAGCTTGGCGGGCAGCCGAGTGGTTTAGGGCTCACTCACAGTGCAGCGGACGACTGTGGCTGCAGTGCTACTGATGTCGCCCGCTCCCCAGTGCCAGGCTGCGGGTTTTAAGGAACAGTGATTAAATGAGCAAAAGCAAGATCAAAGGCAAGAAAGACCTGAGAAAGGCCGTCTGTCCTCCCCTGCCAGCCCGCCCTTACCAGGAAACCCCACCGGCTCAATAAGCACCGTCCCACCTGGAGGCTGATGGCCCCGTGGTGCTGTGGCCTGGCGCACAGCCCGGGTGCTTGGCCCCGGGGCTCGGGGTTCCTGGACAGTCCTCACTCCAACCCGGTGAGGCACAAGTTGCGTGAATAAGGCAATTTCACGGAACCGATCCCAGAACAAGAATCGGGGCAAAAAGTCGTATGTTATCAGAAACAAACTGGTGGCGACATTTTTATTGCTATGGGTAATAACCATATCTATTTCACTAGAATAGTGTGCACATATAAATATTCAATAAATGTTAGCTATGAATCTTATTGAAATAATTGGATTTTAGAAACCAGCTTATGACATCTTGTAGACATGTACCTCCTGAGTGGAAGACAGTAACTACATGGGTGCATTAATGGTGATGAATGAATATTAAAACATGATTAACAGCAGCATTAAAGGTGAATATCATTAATAGTTAAATTCTCACTATAATGAAATAGCATTTATTGCACGGTAGGTACTTAATGGGTAGGATTTTTTCCCTTCTCCAGAATTTAGGGATGATATCCATTTTATAGATGAGAAAGCTGAGGCTTAGAGTGGTTAAATAACTTTACAAGGTAACACATTCACTTTATTCTAGTACTAAGCCAGGCCCTCCTGATGGCTAGATCTGTTACTGTTTGTCTCTGCTGACTAAATTCGACAGTAGCGTTAGGTTTATGTAGTATACTAGGCGACACCAACAGTCCGTTAGTAATTGGGTAGATGGAGACGCTGCCCTTTCGCTTCGGGCGCTCCACAGATCCTCACTTGCTGGGTGGACGGGACTTCACGATCATCTCCTAGAGCGAAGCTTCGGCAATGTCATTCTCACCTTCCAGTGCAGAGAAATGACCCCCGGGTTCCGGGCCTTCTTGAAGAGGCGTGAGAAGACGATTGTTACCAGCATGCTGAGGTGCGTGCTGAGGGCCAGTACAGCAGGGCCCCAGGACAGGGTGCCCCGTGACCTTCAGACAAACCAGGCCTCCCTTCTCTGTGCCTTGTACAGCCTGCCGGAGCTGCTGCTGTCCCCGGCCCGGAGATTTGATGAGTATGCTGATCTCCTCTACGCGCTGAGGCTTCACACTCCTGCGGAACATGTTGGCCGTGGGGCCCTGACCGCTGCAATTGAGCAAATAGAAAGATATAAATGTTACATAGATCAGGTTGGTTGCGGACAAGCATCTGTGTCCTTTCAAAATGTTACATTGCTTTTGTGGTACTCTTAACTCGAAGATCCTGAGATATCTTGTCTTTAGCAATGTTCTCACTCCAGTCTTTCATTCTTTGAATGCCAAGTGAGTGTTTGGTGATTTGAACGTTAAGGGCATCTATTCTAAGCCAAACAGTATGAGGCAGAATATTCTCAGCTGTACAATTACAATAAAACAAAAGCTTGAAATTTGGGCTTATTTTTCTAGATAACTGAAAGAAAACAACACGAGTGTAAAATCTTTTGTTCTGTAAGTACTAAGGTGTCAATTAGCTTTCCTGCCACCATGAGTAACAATAATTTTTGGAAGACTTTCCACATGTTGGAGTACAGTGGGCTCATTCCAAAAATACTGTGATTATACTGCATGAATTTTCATCTGGGCTGAATGTATGTACCCTAAAAATGCTCTTTTGAATAGTCTTGTTACTTGCCTTTGTTTTAAAACAATAGGTACAGAAAAGTGAGATTTTTATTACAGTGAAGTAGGAAGCCCTGCACCATAAAGTATTTTAACCAGTTTCTTTTATGAACACAAAAATCACAATTTTAGCTTACCTAAAATCAATTTCTTTTCTAGATGAAGGAAAACATCAATATGAACGAGCAGCTGTCAGATATACAGAGACTCATCTGGGGATGCCCCGTATGTATTCTGATGCTCTTGCTGGGTCTCATGCTCAGGAGTATCACCTTGTCATAGCAAAAGAAGACACCCAGACCCCAACACAGCCAACATTTGGGCAATGTTTGCCAGTGCCGGGAGCTGGAGTCTCTCACATTTCACACCCTGGCTGCATCACGCTCCATAAGAGGCACTTGTGACTTAGCCCCACCCCTTCTCTGCAGTTTTAGCTCCTTGCTGGTGGGTGGGGGGGGGGTGTGCTGTGCTCCACCACAGTGCCTGGTGCACGATTCCGCACACTGTCCGCTAGCTATCTGTTACCTCTGGAATATCACCTGGTCCCTAGAGCTTTCCCTACCACCTGTCACATTGCACGGAGCTACTCTAACAACTGAGCCTTCATCTGTTCTATGCACACGCTCTTTCTTCTCTGCAGTTGCCTTCCTTCCTACTCCACTGGATAGTTATCCTTTAAAACCTGAAGTCAATGAGTATTGTCTTTGTGAAGCTTCCCCAGCTGTGAGCTGTTCCTTTCCTGGTGTTCAATAGCCTCCCAAGCATCCCCATCTCATTTCTGCAGCCCTCCATCACAAGTGAGCTCTGACTTGTCTTCCAGCATCTGGCACTCAGTAGAAGCTGAGTATGTGAAGGGTGGGGAATTACAATATCAGTTGATTGGATATGTTATTTTTATTTGGTCAAATTGGGGAAGCAAGATGGAGTTGTTTTAATTTCAGTCTACACATTTTGGTAGGGAAAAAGTGAAGGTGACTGTAATACAAAAGGCCAGATTCTTGGCACTCACGGTCTGCAGAATTCCATGTCTGGACCCCGGTATGTACCAAGAGACCATCTCTTAGCTGCATCAACACATCAGCCTGAATCTGCACCAGTTTGTTTGCTTCCTTCTTGCAGCTCCATCGCTGTCCCCCAACCTACGTTGCTTTTGGCACTAGGAAGACGTGTACAAACAAAACCAGTTCAGTAGTTTTAAAAGGTTTGACAATATTCTAAAATGTTGATTGTCACTGTTGATTCTGTGGTCTTTCTAAAGAAAGCCTGTTTTTTGTAAACGATAAAAACATTGTTTCATAACTTCCAGTCAACACATATATTCTGGGATGTAAGATAGTTCTGCACTGGTAGTATTCATTTAAAAATTTATCTATGGTTTTAATGTTTTGCTTTTATAGACTCTATCAGAAGCAAGCAGGTATCTGATTAGGATCCAAGATGTAGTCCAGCTTCACTGCCATGATGAGGAGATAAGTTTCTCTTCAAGGTAAGTAGCAGCTCTCCTGGTTGCAAACTCCTTCCAAGCAGGCGACTGTCTTGCTCATCCTGTACCCTTGACATCCAGCGCTGTGCCTGACATTATGTATGCAGTTTATTGTAAATCTGCACCAAACTAAGAAGTCACACACTTCTGTGAGACAGTGTAAAGTGCTGTGTCGCCCCAACTACATTCCTGGCAGCTTCTGAGCAGAATAAGGGAAATCATCTCTGCCAAGACCAAACTCCTTATAAGCAGAACCTCTCAAGGCCCTTCGGTTTCCTCCTAAGATCCAAGTGTTGTGGGCTCTTACATGAATGATCTACTTAACTGTAAGGAGAAGACCAGTTTATTACCCTCAGATGTTGTTGACATCAGTATTAAAAATGACCTCATCATATATAGTTTGGATAGTGCTCAGAATAGCGTAAGAACAAAAGACAGAATGACGCCAATGTCCCTAAGTTAGTAACCCCATTCATCCTTTAGAACAAAGATGGACAGATTTTTCTGTAAAGGTTCAGAGAGTAAATATTTAGGATTTACTGGGCAAATGACCCCTGTGGCAACAACCTACCTTTGCTGTTGTATCACAAAAACAGCTAATAAATGATACAATACAAAACAAATAATACACTATCTGTAAACAGTACAATACATACATGAACAAGTGCAGCTGTGTTCCAATAAAACTTTATTTGCAAAAACAGGTGGAAGGGCAGTTTGCTAATTTCTCCTTTAGCAAACTGCCAAACTCTGTTTTCATTATTGTTTTTTTTTTTTTTTTTTTTTTTGTGCTGGGGATCGAACTCGGGTCCTTGTGCTTTCAAGGCAAGCACTTTAACCACTGAGCTAAATCCCCAGCCCCTCTGTTTTCATTATTAATGGTAAAGATAATGACTCAACACATAGCCAAATAAAAGGAAATTAATTCCTTTAATTTATCCAACTGCAATAAAGATATATAAATGAAAACCAAATCACAACATCACTTGTCTCACTGTCCCAGCTTTTTTGTTTTCTTTTATTGTGCTGTTTTTGGTTAGCAGCAACAGAAGAAAGCTACAATGATAGAAACTAGCTATTCAGCTGGCAATTCTAAAAACACTGGTGTGGGAGGAGGTGTGCTAGGAATTATTCCAGATTTTGGATATTATTCTTCCTTCATGTAGTCCTCCTCTAACATTCTTCCTTTCTTCATGTAAGTCCGAGTTCCTATGACATTGTCCTTCTATCTGCAGCGTTTCTTTTAGTATCTCTTACAAGGCAGGTCTACTAGCAATGAATTCCCTTGCTTTTGATTTGTTCAAAAAATTATTTCTCCTTTATGTTTGAAAAACAATTTTGCTGGCTACAGAATTCTAGGGGTTTTTTTCTTTTAATACTTCATTTCACTGTACTCTGTTCTTGTTGGAATGGTTCTGAAGAGAAGCCCAAAGTAACTGTTATCCTTTTTCTCTATAGATAAGATGGGTTTGTTTTCTGCATTCTTTCAAGATTTTCTCTTTGTCTTTGATTTTCTGCAATTATAGTGTATTATATCTGAATATGGGATTTTTGGGTATGTATTCTGCTTAGTGTTTTCTGAGCTTCCTGGACCTGTGGTCTGCTATCAGTAATTTTGGGAAAATTTCAGCCATTATTAAGTATTTCCTCTATTCCTCTTTTTCTGGTAGATAAAGAAGGCAGTCAGAGCCCAGACCCATGCTGGACGCAGTCACCAACAAGCAGGCGGGATTAGGGTGGGGTGCCAATTCTGGGACTTTCAGATCCACTGAGATTCAGGTTGAGTTTAAAATGGATTCTTGCTGGCCTGACCACAGCACTCTGAGCGCAGATGTGTCCCATGGCTGTCCCTTACCAGGTCACTGTGGGAGTGTAACACTTGGGAGTCCTGAAATGAAGCCAACCCGTCACTGCTCTGAGACCCGGGTTCAGGTGACCCCTCCCTGGAAAGGTGTCCACACACTCTCCAGGGGATGGCGGATGCTTGGGCTGCAGTCACTCACCAGCTGTTGGGGCAGACAGCATGGAATGGACTGCTCCACTGCTGTGTTCCTTCCCGAAGTCTTCTGCAGTCCCCCGTCCCTGCTTTACTGTGTGTCTGTAGATTTGGTCTTCCTTTCTTGTGAGCCACCCATGAGCTAGGACCTGGGAGAAAGTGCAGACTGCCCCTTCCTTTTCCGTATTATCTCTTCCGTGTTATTTCCGTGTTATTTCTCTGTAGGCTCCAATTTTCCTGTCAGATCCTTCCTGGGTCCTAGGGATCCACCTCTTTTCTTCCCCAAGTTGTTATTTTCCAGTCTGGATTCTGAATTTCTTTTTTTTTTTTTTTTTTCTTTTTTCTTTTTTTGAGAAAGGTTCTTGCCAAGTTGCCCAGACTACCTGGCCTCGACCTGGAGATCCTCCTCTTCAGCTTCCAGAGCAGCTAGGATTACAAGCATGGGGCACCATGCCCTGCAGTTTTATGGAGTCTGCTGCCCCTGTTCTGTGGCCTTCATAACGCTTCTGAATTTCCTTTCACCTCTAAGATGAGATAAGAGGCTACTGGGGCTAGTTAGGCATTTCCTCTCTCCCAAGTTGGTCAGCTTCTGCCTAAGAATTCCCCTTCAGAACAGGCCTTTGTTAAGAACAGAAGCTTCTGCGCTTATTTCAAGATGCCCTGACCCTGGAAGACTGAGGGGACTTTTCTTAGCTCTTCCTAGTGAGGACCTGGTGTGCTCCTGGAGGTAAAACACACCCTTGTGGAAGCACTCAAGGTTTTACTCATGCGTGTCAGTCTACAGTCATTCTCCAGCTATGGCCAATCACACTGTAAGGCTTCCTTCTCTGTATCTGTCTATCCTGACTTTTGGGTGGTGGTTTACTCTGGGACCTCAACTCCTGTCCATTCAGCTTTTTCGTTATGAGAGCAAAGTGTTAACTTTGAAGCTCTTCATGTATCAGCTGGTAGCTGAAATTCGGTTACTACAATTCAGACTTGTCTTCAGTATTTGGACAACAGATGAGAGTATGGCTGAAGATAAATTATTTCAAATTCTGTGGGGTACAGCTGCACATAAATAGTCACTTTCTCAGTAATTACATTTATGTTATTTGCTAATAAAACAGATGTCGCTTCAAATTAATATTTGAAATTAAGTAAACAGGCTTGCATTCCAAAGGCTATCACACAATATTTAGCCTCCAAACTTGTATTCTGGCACTTTAGAATGTCACCTAAAACCTAAGAAAGGCCATTGCATGCTTTCCATAAGGAATTTTTATATAAGCAAATGTATTCATAGTTATACATGTATTACTATTAGGAGCACAGGGCTTATAATTTACTACTTAACTTCTCTCATTTGATAAATTCATTACAATCATGTGGTAAGGCAGGTGCAGGACACGTTTCGAGGTGTGGAATCTGACAGAAGGAAGTTGCCTGAAAGCCAGGACCAGCAAGTGCTGGTCTGGCATTCCCAGCCAGGTCTCAGTGAGGACAGTGGTGTGTCCACCGATCAGACCCGGGCAGGTGGAAAGATGAACTGAGCCTTCCTTACAAGAAACTCGCCAACACTGAGGAAATTAGTAAACAGATACACAGCTTTCACCAGAGCTGACGGCCTGCTGTTGTCTGTTCATGCCCAAGCTTGTGTCCTGAAAAGTTTAGTTTTATGTATTCACAGAAGTTACACACTTGATTTCATGCCTGTCTGTCTCTTGGGCTGCCTAATGCAGTAAACAAGAACAAAGCACTTCTGGATTGGAGTTAAGAATTAATTTCCACTTTGCTGTCATTACTTGTAAGTAAGCAAAGGCCTATGGAAATCCAATGGTAAAAACACTGGGTTTTTCTCTCCTCCATCCCGTCATTCCCAGAGATGAAACAAACTCACTTTCTTCAGACTACCCAAATACATGTAGCACAGTATTTTTTTTCTTGATAAAAGTTTACACAGCCATAATGACTCATTTCATAAAGGAAAGATCTGCGTTCCTTTTGCCCATGTTGATAAAGAGGTATTTATCCAATAGACAAGCTAAACCACTTCATCAGGAACCTAGGTGGCCCACGTATTGGTCTAAAGAAACAGACCACACCAAGGATCATACCAGGAGGATAATTTGACTGAGAACTCAGTGAACAACTCAAAAGGTTTTAGTTGAATGAGTAAGTCTCAACCATTAGCTTATCAACTTCAGGATGGATAACTGTTTAACAAAGTATGTGTGTATGAATGTGGCTCTTCTCCATTTTAACACAGGCTCTGTGAAGAAATTCGTGACCTCACTCTCTTCCTCTTCAATGATGCATTGCTTATTTCTAGTCGGGGCACATCTCACACTCCATTTGAAAGGACTTCAAAAACCATCTACCAGTTCACAGCATCAGTGGCCCTTCACGGGTTACTCATAGAAGATATCCCAGATTCCAAGTGTATGTACTGTTTTCCTTCAAGAGACAAGTATCTTTATAAAGCTATTTTATATAAAGCTCATTGACTATTAAAACAGAAAAGTAGCAAAGGGACTGGAATTGTAATTCTTCAAACATTAGGTTTAAACTGCCAGCTACCTCCAAGACAGCAAAAGGAACGGCAGCATTATCAGATAACCCCAGACACTGGGAACAGCCTTGGAAATCGAAGAGGGGCAAGACCCCACACGATCACAAGTTGTTCTTCGAGCAGTCTGACCTGAGGGCTCAACCACTCTCCTCCACTGTCTGATCTCACAGGCTTAAAGCACTATTTTAATTTTACATTCATATCTATTAATCTAATAACTATTAATTTTCCATTAACTAATATCTATTAATTTTCTATTCTACTAGGACTAAGTGGTCATTACAGATTTGTCTGTACCTTTTCTTCCTTAAGCTCACATTCAAATTGGGAGTTTTTCTGTAATCAACAGATTTGCAGTAACTTAAGCATTTCATTCATAATTCCAACAGAAATACCATTTATCACAAAACCAACTCCTACTTGAACCTACTGTGACTATTTTTAGTCATTGTTCTACACGCTACCTCCCGAGCTTAAAAGGATCCATATCTATTTCTTCTGTTAGGCCAATCAGAATATAGCATCTCTCATTCCAGTATTTTTCACTGCATGTAAAAATAGGACTTAAAGGCTAAAGCAGGAACTAAGACCTTAGAGAAGGAACTCATCTAAATAAAAAGATGGCTTCCCAATACCTTCAAGGTCCATCTAAATCTGAGCCTGAGCAAGAAAATGAACACCAAGTGTAGGGAAATCTATGTCCTGAGCTTACATAATCACCTGCGAGAAGGTAATCCCAGGCCAAAAGGATTAGTCACCCATAATCACCGAATATGGTCAGTGCATGAAACAGGTTTTCTTCAGCCCCTCCCCCATAATCAACTGTGTTCTATGACATTGTTACATAACCTGACAGAGGGTGGGTGGCATTCAGCCGAGTACAGTAGTTGGCTACGTCACTGGCTTTCATACCAAGGCTGTCTAGTTCTAGCTCTTGGCACCTCTAATTACAATACAGTGATACGCTGGTTGTCAAACTCAGTTTGTTCCAAATTCGTGAACACTGAAAAGTTCAAGAACTAAACATTCTTCCCATAATAATGGAAAAACAAAAAATTGGTTCTGAGGCCCCAAAATTACACTTACCAATTCTTATTTCCAGGACTTTAACAAATTTCACAATGATTTTTTTTTATTATCAGGGTTCTCAGTTTTCCTCTTAGCTTTACTACTGGTATCACTTTCTTTGGCACCATCGTTACCATATTTTATGCAAATAAAGTGCAAAAAAAAACCACCCCACAATGACGAATGTTTTAACGAACACAAACGCTGTATGTTGCATGAGTAAGAGCAGTGCTTAGACTGAGGCATCACTCCATCGTGTCCACGCAGTGCGTGACTCACTCTCGGCCCATCCAGGATTTTTCAAGTTGGATTTTCAGCTCAACTACTGAGCAAAGTTACGAACATCAAGCAGATTTTTTTTCCAACTTTGCTGTTCGAGAAGTGGGAAGTTCTAGCTTGGAGACTCTGGACAACTGAGGTGTCACTCTAAATACTAGTAAAGATCTTTATCTATTCTAGTTCCTTCTGGAATGATTGAGACAAAGAGTTAAGGAACATCATACTGTCTATTATTTGGTCTTTAACT
Source organism: Hystrix cristata (assembly GCA_004026905.1). Classification (NCBI taxonomy): domain Eukaryota; kingdom Metazoa; phylum Chordata; class Mammalia; order Rodentia; family Hystricidae; genus Hystrix; species Hystrix cristata. The sequence continues at coordinate 74,344 of PVJO010004621.1, forward strand.
GCTAATCATATAAGGATGAGATTATTTTACATCATATTTGGATTATTCAGTTATTTCAAAAAGTTATATTCTATCTAAATTGGATTTGTACTAGTCTTGAATCCTTGTTTTTAGGTTTCAAGAAATTCTTAAAATGAACTGGTCAATTCTAATTTTTTTTTTTTCTGGTACTGAGGGTTGACTGAACCCAGAGCCTTTGTGCTCAGTTACACCTCCAGTTCATTCTAAGTTTTGAGACAGGGTCTCTCTTAAGTCACTAAGTTATCCAGCTTGGGCTGAAACTTGCATCTTCCTGACTCATTTTAAAACATCTTCTCTTTTTGATTGTCACTTGCAAAGATTACTAATTCGTGCACCGAAAATGCCTTTACAGATGTGAAGAATGCATTTATTCTCCGAGGTCCAAAATGTGAATGGGTTTGTGCTACCGAGGTGGAGGACGATAAATTCCTATGGCTGTCAGTACTCCAGAAAGCTGTCAGAAGCAGCATGGAGAAGTGAGACTGGACTGGAGGAAAACTGCATCAGGAGTGCCAATTCTGCCACGTATTTTATTTTAAAACATCCAGTAAGAAGCAGAATGATTATTTGTCCTGGATGATGACAAAATGAATTAGGAGGGCCCACAGGGTTTAAACTTTATCATCCTGATAAAGTTATGTAGAATGTGTTAAGAATAATGAGTCTACAATTTGGAACCACTTCTTTTGGTAGTTATTTTTCACGGGTAATATTTAATTGGATGTGATGAATTCTAGGAAAGCAAGCATATTGTGTGAAGTTTTTTAAAAAAAGTTCTCATGAAAATAAAGCTAGAACGAAAAATGGTCTTAAATGACCATTCTAAAAAAAATCTTAATCTGATTTATCACTTTAAAATTTTCATGAATTATTGATTTAAAAATATATTAATTACAAATGGTAGTTTTTTTAACAAATGGTAATTTTCTTAAACACATCAAACATTCTTAATATGAATGTACTTCTCTAGAGAGCATTAAAATTATACTATCACAAAGCACTAAAAAGTTTTCTGTAATTAAGTATTTTTTTGCTGCAAAACTAAACTTTTAGACCTTCCAAATAAGAAACTTTAAGATACTTTCGATATTGTTAAATTAGAACACCAGTGGGAAAAAGCAATTTTTAAAATACAAAAATAAACTTTTCTGGGCCTTTCATTGTTCCTGCCAACTTAAACCACCAGTGGTACACACATAACTGTCCCATGCTGCCTGATGGGACAGTCATGTAGGCAGAGACTCTCAGCAGCAAGACATACGAATTACAGCCCTGTTGTGAACGTGTTAAAGCCTTTGACTGTTAAACAAACTGAAACCATACCCTGTTAGCCATTTGGAAACTTGAGCTGATGTATGCAGCAGTAATATTTTTGCCTAGTTAATGCTACCTAAAAGATACACATATTAGTCTTGGAAGCTTTAGGTTGTCAATTTCATTTTTGCTTTGTAATCTCTTAAGGTATTAAAATATAATGCCTACAATCTAGAATTGTGAACCTGGGCTATTTCAGTATCATCTTTCACCAATGAAACTATTAAATTCCTTCTGATTCTTTAAAATTTAAATTCTTTTTAAAAACATACAAAAGTTAAAAATATTATACTATTTTATTAGTGCAAAATCACTCTGATTCTATTAAGATATATCCATGCAATTTAACATCTCTGATCCCACAGAATAAACTTTAAAGGCAGTATCAGTATCGGCTGTTACTCAGCAATGAATGCAAATTTTACAAATGTGATAAAAATGTATTATATGTAATGAAACAAATCTGGAAACAGCATAACATCCTGAATAGGGCACACTCCAGAAACTGTTAATAGGAAAAATCTGCTTACAGAGCAAAAGCATGAGTAACAAGATAGCCTAATGTAAACCAGAAATCTTAGGGAACTTCCTTTTCTTCTGGAAATAACTGATGTCCTCCGAAGTTTAAAAACACAAAACCTGAAAATAATCTCTGTAGGACTTCTAGTAGAGCTAAGTGCATCAATCATACAAAAGCCACAATGTTTCCTAGCGGACAGGACTTAGGTAGCAGTTTCACACTCCCATCACCTTGTGGGGACACTCAGGAAAGACTTGTCTTCACAGCTACCTGACTGCTGCTGAGTTAAAATCAATCAATCTCTCTCTCTCTCTCATACACGTATGCACACACACACACACACACACACACACACACACATGCACACAAATTCTAAGTCACTTGTGAAAATGATTAAATTCTGACAAGGAAAATATAAATTTGATCCCCCAATATGATATGTAAAAGAAGCATGAAATATCATGTAACTCCTCAAGAATGCTGATTACTCTCCTAGTAAATTAGCTTCTGGTGAAAACTGTCTCATCCCACAGTTCTCTACAAAGTTAAATAGCAAACTTATTTTAAAGCTTTTTACAGAACATTGATATTTTGTATAGAATATTAAACCTAAAGAAAACAACTTGACAGATTAATTTTCTGAAATTAAAGGAAAGGAAATTTCTGAGTCTGTGCTTGAGATATAATTGAGACTGTCACTCTAAATCAAACTGGAGTATGGTTTTGGCCACATAAATACAATGAATCATATTGTATATTCCTAATACTATTCCTATTCCTTGTATGGAATAGCAAGGGTGTGGTATGTCAACAAACACAATATACCCTCCAGAAAAAGTCATCCTGACCCTTTTATTGTTGAAATTAAAAAATAAAAGATACTTAAATACAACGGTGAACATATAGGGCAAAACAGAACCATAAAATTTAATGTTGAATTAAGCAATGAGCTGAATTTCTGGGTCTCCAAATTGGCTTCGAACCCCAAACCGCTTAAAAATGGGTATGTTCACAGTTAACGGCAATTGGCTTATAGGTGAGAGAATGGTCGAAGTTGTTCCAGTTGAACTTCCAGGGAAATTCTCTCTTCAAGAACATCCTGAAAAAGTTGCAAAGTCCAAGTTACATTTCTAAGTATATAAAAATGAAGGTACATCTAACAACAGCTCTACTTCAAGAAAGCAATTTATATTTGTTCAGAAAACTGAAGGATCTGTGCTATTCTTATTTTACAAGTATACTGCACTTTACTTTAGAAGGTGATTTCCGGGCTGGGGATTTGGTGCAGTGGTGAGAGTGCCTGCCCAGCAAGTGCAAGGCCCTGAGTTCGATCTCCAGCACCAAAAAAAAAAAAAAAAAAAAAAAAAAAAAAAAAAAAAAAAAAAAAAAAAAAAAAAGTGGTTTCCTTATACAGTCATAATATGAAAACATGACCCTAGTAACTTAAATCTTTTTCTTACTACATAAATCAGGTAAAAAAATGTTTTTGGGCTGATTATTAGAAAAGTCAGTATTTGCAATAGATGGGCATTAAACACATGAATCTTGTGTATTCTGCCCCCTGAATTAACTAAAGATAAATCAGTTAACATAGGTATTTCCCCTTAGTGATGAAATGCAGTTATAGCAACTCCTGAGTCTCATTTTCACAAACAAAAAATTCATTTTGCAATCAGAATTGTGTGTGTGTGTGCACATGTGTGGGAAAAGAGCCCAGATACTTGTGCATGCTAGGTAAGCAGTCTACTACTGAGCTATACCTCCAGCTCTTTTTATTTTATTTGAGACACAGTCTCCCTAAATTGCCCAGGCTCTCCTTGAACTTGGGATCCTTGTGCCTCAATCTTGCAAGTAACTAGGAATACAGGTGTACACCACCACACCCAGCTGCAATCAGAATTTTTTAATTACTTGATTTTGAGGAGTCTTTTCAGATAGCCACAATTTATTTACTTTTCTTTTTTTTCCTTTTTCATACTGATAGTATCTTGTTTTAACCAGAGTGATCCCTTCCTATTTGGTACTTTTACTCCTATTTTCTGTTCTTAGAGGTAATAAGAAAAGTGATTTTCAAAACAGTTTTATAGTATTCTCTAGTTCTTTAAAAAAAAAAAAAAAAAAAGCATCGACAAAATTGTCATCTTTGCCAGGAAAAGCATCAACAAAATTGTCATCTTCGCCGGGTGTGATGGAGCACACCTGTAATCCCAGGACTCAGGAGGCTGAGGCAAGAGCATTGCACCAAGTTCGAGCCCAGCCTGGGCTACATAGTGAGTACAAGGGCAGCCTGAACTGCATAGTGAGACCCTGTCTCAAAAAATCAGAAACTGTCATCTTAAAGGTACAGTAAATTTCCCATTCTTCTTTATAATGAGTCAAATTCATAATCACCTGGTAACTACTAGTGTCCTCTATTGTAGTCAAAGAGTTCTAAAGAGTATCTTTCACCCAGAGATATTTGTCAAGTGTCTTACATAGGCTAGGTTTTGGAGATAGAGACAGCATGGCTGTAATTTATCTGGACAGTTCCAGTTTATACTTTCTTGGCCTAAATATTAATACAACCTCCCTTTTCTCTGAAAAGAATCTTGGTTTAGGCAATATATTATATTGCTATCCTAAACAGAAATGATTACAATTTACTCTCAAACAGTCCAGTTTGGCAGGACACAGACAAATGTATAATAGATAATAATTCCAGGACAGTGTAATAAATCATAAATGAGGGCTATGAACAGGATGTTATAGGAATAAACACATTCATTGTACATTTTTATGGACTCTTTTTCTCATTTTTGTGGTTTACAACCTTGTTATACAAAGTGAGGCCAACAGTAGTACAGCATCATCTTTACCATCTGAAAGCTTATTAGAAACGCAGAATTCTCAAGTCCTACCTCAGATCTACTAAAGCGAATCTACATTTTTAATATGACCCCAGATTATCTATATATAGTTTTTGTTTTTTTTGTTTTTTGAGACAGGGTCTTGCTGTGTAGTTCAGGCTGGGCCTGAGCTCACTATGTAGCCCAGGCTGGCCTTGAACTCATGATGCTCTTCCTGCCTCTGCCTTCCAAGTGCTGGGATTACAGGCATTCGCCACCATGCCTGGCTTATATATAAAGTTTGAAAACCAAGGGTTTCTAAGATGTGGGTGCAAATAATATGAGTGAACTAGAAGTGATTCTGGGTATAATTTTTATTCTTAAGGACTTTAAACAAATCATGGTTAACAGTGGGAAAAACAAATTCATTCCTCTCAACTATCAGATGGTGGAATATACTGTATGGAAATACTATTGCTATGTAAGGCTTATCTTTTCTTTTTCCTCATGTAAGATGATCTAAATTATCCACATCGCTTATCTTCTTTAGACCTTTTTAAGTTCCTTTAATAGAGTCTGAACTGTCTTTGATAATAGGATAAATAGTCAAATCATCTATGAAATCAACAGTGTGAAGAATCACATATTTAATCTTGGACCTACTTGCGGTCATATTTAAGTTTCTCTAGGAAAGTTAAGGAACACTGTAAGAATAGTGATGCCTTTTTATATATGTGAGATAAGGAAGTATATATTAGAACTGAGTTTTAAAAAATTCTTTTAGAACTAAAAATTCCAATGGCTCATCCAAGCATTTTAGAAACACATTTCTCTTGCTATGAGAAAAGTTTTCACACAAGCCTAAGAACTGCTGGATCACCTCCAACTTTCCTCACAATTCCCAGATCCTCTATGCCCTGAACTTTCCAAGATTCAGAAAGCACTACCTTTAACTGTTGCTGCAATTCACTATTCAATCTGGCCAAAACGGTGTTGGTCTCCTTATTGCGTCTAATTGATGCCTGAATAGCTTTTTTGTCTTTCCCAACAGATCTGAGGAGATAAAAGGAACAAAAAAATAACCTTCATTTATTTCTTCCAAGTCTCTTCATTTTCCCTTGATCTAATTCTAAGCACAGAGGAGAAGGAGCATCTTTTCCCTTATTATTAGTTTAGCTCAAACTCAGTTGCTTGCTTTCAATGGACAACTAAAGCTCAAATTTAATGTTGTTATTGTTCTAATTACTATTATGCATCTGAGTTTTAAGTTAAGTAGTCTAGAGAGGGACTGGCAAACTTTTTCTGTAAGCAGTCAGATGAATATTTTAGGCTCTCAAGGCCACATAGTTTCAGTTGCATATTTCATGCTTTTCTTCTTTCTTTCTCTTTTTACAAAAATATAAAAGCCATTCTTAGCTTATGGACCATGCAAAATTAGGACTTGGGCCAAACTTCGCCCACGAGTCTTAGTTTGCCAAATCCTGGTCTAAGACACCCATAATTAAAATATCGGTATAATTCTACACGACCAACTTTTAAGTACTGCTTCTCGTTACAACAGGGTGTTCGAATGGAACTGGAGTTGAAGGGGAAAAAGATGGGAGGACTATCCTACCTACTCAGAAATGAGAAACTCTGTAAGAACTTGTGTTCAACTAAAGAACTAGCCTGACCACTCGTTCCTTTCAGTCTGGTGTTTCTCACTGTTGTGCTTTTTGTTCCTAGTGACTAGCTGTGTTTCGGCATAACTTTGCTTACCTGGGAATAGAAGGCTGTGACGCAAGCACAGCGCCTAGGACACCTGTCTTTTGGGTGTGTTCATCGACTTCTGGCCTTAATTCATCTTCTGATTTTAGTCTTCTTCGAACAGGTTTAGGTGGCGGAGCAAGAGGTGTTGTGCCTTTGCTCTACAAGACAAGAATTACAGCAAGGACAAGCATTTCTTGAAATTATTCATGGTTAGCACTTTGCCATCATTGCTTTCTTTTAAGCTGCTTGCTCTTAAAAAGATTAAAAGCTGCATGTCCTACTCTAAAACAATCTGTGACAACAGCTAACTTAAAGTACAATAGGAAAAGTTGCTTCTAGTTACCACAACCAAACATACCTATAAAACAAATATTTTACAAAGAATAACATAAGCTGCTTGGGGTCTGAATCCGACTCAAGACTGCAAAAGTCCTTTTTAATATAAATATAACATATGCTCAATATATACCTAACCTACTCGCTAAATAATGGAAGCCTCCAGAAAGATGCATCCATTATTGTCATAAGAATTCCTATTGAAAAAGCTAAAGTACAGCATTTTAATGAAATAACTTCCTATTATTATTTTTTTGGGTTTTTGTGACAGGGTCTCACTGTAGCTCGGCCTGGCTTTGAACTCACAGAAATCCTCCTGCCCCAGGCTCCCGAGTTGCTGGGATTACAGACGTGTGCCACCATGCCCACCATGAAATAACCTATCATAAAGACATGGGAAGCTTGGCAATTCTTAAATACCACTAAAATGCACAGTAATTAGGATTCTTGAAAAATGAGTGGACACTTAGTTGGAGACTGTGAATCTGCCTCCAATAGGATTAAATGCAGTAGGGTATTTCAGTATTTATCCTAACCTGACTGTACCCGTAAATAAATAAAAACAAGAGCCAACTGTTATCTCTTTAAATGCTTTTTAAAATCTATTGCCTTGAGTTGAAAAAAATAAAATTCACTGTTTAAAAAAAAAAATCACAGCTGCATATGGTAGCACATGCCAGTAAATCCCAGCACTCTGGGAGGCTGAGGCAGAAGAATCACAGGTTTAAGCTCAGCCTGGGTAACTTATCAACTCAGTAAGATTCTGGCTCCAAAAAAAAGGCTGGGAATGTAACTCATTGTGAAGGTCCTGGGTTCAATCTGCAGTACCACCGAAAGAAAAAACAAATAAACCCTCCCCCCAAAACTACTAACACTGTAAAAAGTGTCAAGAAAGTACAATTTAAGTACTTTTGGAAATATGTAATAACCACATAAACATTAAAAACAGGTGGCACATACTAGCCTTATTACAGAACGCCATCTCTATGCAATAGGTACACCTCATTCTGCGACAGACCAAACAAACTACATTTAAATGCAATGGGGTGGCTTAGAGGACATCTAGTTCACTTTATTTCTAAATTAATAACTCTTCATATGAACAGAACTATTCATATTATAAAAGATCTTTTTTTGCATACCACATTGGCAGGAGCACTAGCAGCTGTCTTTTCTTCGGTTTTACTATCTGTTTTGGCAACTCGGAGAGAACTTGCAGGATCAGAAGCTTTTTCAACCTGAGATGAATATATTATCACTATTAACTATATTTAAGTAATACACAGCTATGACTAAATATGGGATACATAACAAATCAGAGTAAAAAACTAAGAAAATACTCATTCTGACAAAAACTCTGATGAGGAGAAAGAGGAACTTGAAACCCTTTGTTAAATGCCGTTTCTCTAGCACTGACGGGAAGGAAGGTAACAGATCTGCAGCGAAGGGGAGGGCAAGTGAGGATGCAGTGCAGCACTGCACCGCACCGTGCCACACCGCACTCTAGGTGGCTGTGGGCAGGTGGCATCCACTCGAGGCGTGGCTACCACTCTCCAGTGCCCCCCACACACCTGCACTTGCCCTCAGGCCCACCTGCTTTCCTTAAGTGCAGTCCTTTCCCCTTATGGGCCAGGCGGAAAGTTACAGGTTTGAAGAAGTAGGAAATTTTCCATGGATCAAATCTATATGAAACTTTAAATTACGCCAGTCAGTTAAATATGGATTTCTGGAACATGGGTTGAAACAATCAGGACAGAGATTTGAGAATTCCTCTGATCTCTCCAACTGCACAGTTGTGCACAATGACTGAGGTCGGATAATCCTAGAGACATTCCTTGACATTAGATTATCAAGAGTCTCCTGGAACACTGTCTGCAAAGATCCCATGTGGCACTGCATAGGATGTGAGTATGACCAAGCAAGGCAACTTACTCACCCTGAGGACAGCCACAGCTTAGCCCAGAAGATACCTCATGGGATCACACCATTAATGCCCAGCATTAAACCCTCAGAGCAGTGTTTCCACCAGGACCAGGTGTTCTTTTCACACCACAGCTGTTTGACCCAGATTCTAATTCTTAGTAAACATTATCCTGCAACCTGCAGGGGCTGGTGGCCAAGAAAGCTGAATAAAACACTGATCCGGGGATACAAATTTTCCAAAGGAAGCAGCAGCAGATTGTTTCACGGACTGACGTCCCCGCTCTGATACCCACCTGCCCGGGTAATGGACTTTAGGAGTTTCTGTTTATGGACACAATTTACAGAGTGACGTGGGAAGAGACTGTCATAAATGAGCTATAAGCCCTTGACAACTGACCGGCAAGACCTCTGCATGTTTCTCAGCTTCATCATCTTGTTCTTCGTTTACACTTGATGCAGCAAATACTTCAAACTGGCTGAAATCTGCAAAATTTGGTTGTTCTGGTATCTGCTGAGGTGAGGTACTAGTGTGAGTTATCAGGCTGTCAGCATCCACTGGGCGGTGAACAACGGGACCAGGCGCCTGGGCGATGATTTGGAACAGAGGAACACGTTTATTGATGTATTGATGTCAGAGCAATCCTTTTCTTTTCTTTAAAAATATAATAAAATCTATTACAGATGAATCTTATTATCTGTAAATTCAGGCAAGTACACTATAGTTAACATTTAGCTATAAACCTTTAAATTGTAAGAGAAAAGCTACGACACTCAAAAAATGAAGATAAAGTGCAAAAAGATACTTTTTCAAAATTTTATTCGAAATTTTATTGCAAATGGAAGAGAGGAGGAGGGTCTGGTCCTGCCCCATTTCCCTACTTGTATCTATTTTTTCTAAACTGGGTAGCTGCATAATAGTTTGGTCCTCTAAAAAGGTTTTTAAAAAATGTTTCATTATGTTTCTTTTTATTTTTAAAGCATAAAAACCATTACTCTAACTATTCTCCTAACACGTCAGGCACACTTGTCTTCCACTTGGATTCCACTGCTTTGGCAGACCAATGCTGCTAAAATCTTCAATCTAAATACCATAAATGCAACAGTGAAAGAAATAAAACAGGCTCGTCTTTTCAAAAAGCTGATAGTGCAGTGCAGGATTAAGAGATAAGTAAACAAGGAAGTAATACAGAACTGAAAGTTTCATGACAAAAGCAGTAAACAATGCTATAGGAATAAATCAGAAGCCTTGTCCTGCTTTACCCTTTTAAAATTCTCTAGCTCCCAAAAGAAAAATTCTATCCTTCTGAGTATGATATAAGATGCTCTGCTTCCTCCTGATCCCTCATTTCATTTCCTATCATCCCACATGCCTACTCCAATGGTACTGAATTAACCTGTTTTTCCCCGAAGAAGCTGCTAGGCTCCTCTGCACCTCTGTGCCTTTGTGGATGCCATCTCTTCTGTCTGGAATGCACTCTCCCCAGGAATTACCACTTTACCTTTCAAGTCTCTACTCAAGTCTTACTTCATTTTACTTACACCTTTGCAATGTGACCCTTGACTTTACTGGCCACTATCGTGGTCCCAAAGCATCTTATCCACACATCTAGTGCAGCTCTTCAATTCTGCTTGGAAGGGATGCAGAAAAGAGAAGCCATCCACTCCTTCCTTCAGTAATGTGGTAACACACCCGAGAGGCACTGGGGTCACTCTGTGGGTCACTGTTGGACCCCAAACATCTCCCATCTCCTAATCCATTCTTCTTTTCACTAAACTCTCTTTTGTCAGGACATTATTATCTGCTTTATTTTTAATGTTCCTCCAAAAAATAACCCCAGTCATAAAGAAATCCTTATTTTCTAATATTTAGGTAAACTAAATTAAATGCTCATTAAGGATAATCATTAGATGATTCCTGATCTTCCAAATAATTGTAAACTAGAACTAGACAGGTGAGAATTGAACTGATCACAAGGCTGTACTACTGAAATGTGAGTACCTGAGAGGATTACCTGCGAGGGCTGTGGTCTTGGAGGCACTGCAGGAGGGTGGGCAACAACTCCAGCCTGTTGTTGTCCTGTGTGAATATGCAAAAGCCTTCTTTTCAGTAAATATACAATTACTTTGCTAAAAGAAGAAAGGGGCTGAATGACTGTGACCACCAGATAAATACTTCTAAGAATGCCTGGTAGTGCCTAAAGGTGTATGTGACACAATTGCCAAATCTCACAGCCTTTTCCCAGTTTTCATTTCTCCTATCACCTCTGTCACATGAGGGTCTCCTGACAAGCTCCTGCTAGTTCTAGAATTGTATATATTCCTGGTTTTCCACCCCATCCCATATTTCCCCTTGCTCCTTCTTCACTATCAGATATGTAGACTTCTAAACTTCTTTTACTAACACTTCATTCTGCCACTTCTATGTAAATGATTCTGAAATAACACACAAATCTTTCTAGACCCAAATGTCCAGTGGCTTGTTGGTTATTTACACTTTTCCCTACCACTCCAAACTTACAAGGACTGAAACTATCATCACCCTCTGTCCTGACTTTTCTATTTTAATCACTGTAATAACACCACTGCCAGCTGTGTAAACACTGAACTCTTGGAGTTATGGCTCTTTTCTTCATTAGATAAACCACATCTTTTTAAATTTCCCATGGCATCTCTCAGGTCCCCATGTTTATTATTGTACTTGCACTAACCGTAACCTCGACCCTAACCCTACAGGTCATTAAAAAAAAAAAAAAAAAATCGGGGCTGGGGATTTAGCTCAGTGATTAGAGTGACTGCCTTGCAAGCACAAGGGCCTGAGTTCGATCCCTGGCACCACCCCCCAAAAAAAAATCCCTGCTCATGTGGTATCTTCAATTCACATTTTTCTTCAGATAAATACCTAGTAAGAGAAATGGAAATAAAATGCTGTGTGTTGGCTTAATTTCAAAATTAAATGATACTGTGTATTACGGTTCTCTCACCCTACCTGTGGTGACGGTAAAGGTCCGATTCATATCTAAGGAGGACGAGCGAGAATGAGAGGGCTGTGGTCTCGGAGGGGGAGGTGGCGGTGCAGGGTTATCAGGCGATGTTCCAGAATGAGACCTGCAAAATTCAGTCATCACAACTGGTCACGCTACTGACACCGGAGTTTTCTTTTAAGTATTCAAACTTGGCTAAGCAGCAAAGGGACTTACTATCATGATGTTTTTGGAAGTAGCATCTAACAAGTATTACAATAAATAAAGTCAGTATACTTGTGCTGTGTCCTAAATGTGTTGTGTGTGTGTGTGTGTGTGTGTGTGTTTTCTTGCTACTGGAGATCAAACCCAGGGGCTCCTAAGGACAGAATCTACTAAAAACTCCAAACCTAGCCACCACTCCCTCCCCTGCTCCTTTCTGGGGCACTAAGGACTGAACTCAGGGGCTTTGCACTGGGCTAGACCCCCAGCCCTTTACTTTTTGAGACAGGGTTTCACTAAGCTATCCAGGCTGGGCTCAAACTAACAATTCTCCCGCCTCAGCCTCCCAGAATCCTGGGAGCACGCTGCCACCATACCTAGCTCCCAATCTTTCTGTATTTTCAAACAGGGTCTTGCTAAGTCGCCCAGGCTGGCGCTGAACTTGTGATTCTCCTGCCTCATTCTGCTGAGAAGCGGGGTGCACCACCACGCTGGCACAAGTGGTTATTTAATGTGGGAAGTAATTTTTTTTTTTATAAAATTATACATTAAACAAAACTTCAAAAATTTGAAGTTTGTTGTCAACAAGATTTTAAAACTACAAACTTAGAATAATGCTTTTCCATTTAATTAAAGGTAGTATTAATCTGAAAATCTCTTTTCAAAAAAGGAGAAATTGTACTTTAAAATATGGATTACCTTTCAAATTCTTAAGGTTTGGAACCTGGTAAGCTGAGGGAGAATCTGGCTGCCCTACCGAGGAGCCTATATTCCGTGTCACCAGAGCCACCCTACTCTGAAAGGTGACTGTGCTCAACCTCGGCCTGCCCTGGAAGATGATTTCTCTGCTAACAGTCTTCCACATCCTGAACAGGTTTTCCTTGGACTCTGGCAATGTGCTTTCCACACACAGGGATAAGAAGAACAAAATCCACAATGACCAAGACTTCTAGAAAACACATGCAGAATCAGAAGGGAAACAAGCAGCCTTCTGCCTCTGTACGTTCTTAGGAAATTTTGTATTACTAGTCTCTCTCTGCATCCTCCAGGCTTGTGGCAAAAGGATACTTACCACATGAAAAAAGAGAGAAGAGAAAGATGCTTCTGTCCTGCATACAGCTTTTAGTGGATGGTAAATACCTTGCAGACAAATCTCTCGCCATCCTCCGCCCTATCCCACACATGTTTTGTTTGTGCCTGAAAGGTTGTATGTAACGCAGAACTTCAGCGGGGGACATGCAGCTCATCACTCAGCTGTCTTCTGGGGCTTGTTTTTTTCTTCTTTTTTTGGTTTTCTGAGACAGAGACTCGATCCTCCTGCCTCAGCCTTCCGAGTGCTGGGATCACAGGTGTGCGCCACCAAGCCTGGCTAAGCTGTCTTTTGAATGGTGATTCAACATACAGAGTTCTTTTGGTACTTGCGATATGCCCACACATTTTTATTTAATGTATGTTCTCAGTGTTTAGTTACAAAAAGAACTATGTTAAACTTCCACTGCCAAGAAATTATCACCTTTTTTTTAAACCTTCACAAAATACATTTAAAAAACTCAGGGTTCCTCTTGTTTTTCTATTCAAGTTGTAAAGAACCAGTTACTTGTCTTTTACATAAATCAACAGGTAGCCTAACAGCCCTTCAGAGAACAAAATAATTTGTGCTTGGTTCCAAGTAATTTTAATTATTAAAATGCATCAAGATATTTTAACACACTTTTTATTGACAGAAATACTGACCTTTGACGAGTTACATTGCTCCCGATCTGCTCTGGGTCAGAAGTAAAAGAGTCTGAACTACTGTAACCATCTGCTGATAAATGGGATATGTCCTATTTAATAATAATCATTTCTTTACTTTTTGCTCTATCTACCCCAAACATATATAAGTAATATACTATTTCAAATCAGAGATACTTGAAGATTGTTAATAGGCTAGCAGTTTTTATCACAGTGTTACTAACGGTAAAAAATTAAAATATAAATCAAATAAATCATGCATACTTATACAGCAGACAGAACAAGTTATAGTGTCAAAATATTAATCTCTAATGATAGGTTTCAAATTTGCTCAGATTTTGAAATGTTCGCATGCTCATAATGGGCCACCCTGAGGGCGTGAGCGGGTCTGAGCACAGAGGTCTCTTGCTTCCTGTGCCCTACACAGTCCGAGGCAGGCTTCCACCGCACAGCGCTGGGCCCACGCGCGCACTCTGACCTGTCACGAGCCGGCAAGTCGTGCCAGCGCACAGACATCTGCGACTCTGAGGCACTTCTGGTTTCACATTTTTACGGGGTTGCTCGACCCGTGTTATATACACTCATGTTAATTTGTATATATTAATTTGTATTACATTCCACATATTCATTCGTGGAGTATTGAGAGTATGAATAATTATTTTCTTGTTTTTATTATTTTTCTACAGTAAGTGTGAATTGTTTTATAATGGAAAAGGGTCACTTTGAAAAACAAATGAAAAGTAATTTTAAGAAAACTCATTTTAAAATAGTTAATGCGAAAAATAAAAATCCTACATGGGATAAAACAGGCTTAGGCAATAATAAAATTTAAGAAATTAGTCAGAGGTCCCTGATTTTTCTCCAGAGGAAACATCACTTTTAATTTCCTCAAAGTCTTAAGAAGTAGCAGGAAATCCTAGAAGCTGGCTGACAGTTACAACAGCCTAAAAAAAGATTTTTAAAATAGAAACTTCAGGGACCATAGGAAGAAACAGTTATATGTACTTTCAAGAATTATAAACTGAAGAAACTGATTTGGTTTAATTTCATTTCAAAATGTATCCTTTTTCTTGTCAAATCAAATATTTAGCTGGTAATGAATGATGCTAAACTGAACATATTTCTACTTCGATGTTCTAACAGGCACCTTGGATTTTCGATGTCCAAGACTGAAGCTGTATTCCTTCTCCACCCACCTGTTACAGCACTTATTATCACAGCCTTCCTCATCTCTCAGCTACAGAGGAAAAACCTCCCGGAATCACCCTTGACTCCTCTTCTCCTATCTCTTATCACCCTGCCAAAGCACACCTTGTGGTCTTTTCCTATGAAATGTACAAAATATAGCCCCAGATTTGACTACTTCTCAAGTCTTCTACACTCTAGATCAAACCATCATCTTTTCTTGCCTGGATTATTGTATCTACTGCCTAAACTTTTTCCTCTTTCCACTCCTGCCTTCTTTTGGACTGTTATCATTAGAACTGCCAGAATGACTCAGTTAAAAACGAAGGTCAGATCATGTTACTCCATTCAAAAATCTTCAATGGCTTTTCATTCTCAGTAAAAGTCAGAGTCTCACACTGCTTCCCACTGCTACCTCTGCTGGCTGTTCAGCAGGAGCAAGCGTGCTGCCTGGGGGCTTTACATGTGCTGCCGCTGCCGACTGTGCCTTGCTCACTTTCCCTGAGGATTCCCTGAATCCCTTCTGCTCCTACCTTTTGGTAAGGCCTTCTGGACCACCTTCTTTCAAATGGTCCTCCTTTACCCTTTCATCTTTATGTTTACCTGTGGTTTTAATTACCTAATTACTTTATGAGGGTTTTCTTCGGTTTTTTTTTTTTTTCTTATTTCCTTTACAGAATATAAACTCTATTTAGGCAAATTTTTTTTTCTCTTTTGTTTACTGCTAAATCCTCAGTGCCTAGAAAATAACCTGGCACACAGCATCTAATTAATACTATCTGAATGAATGAATATACCCACCATGTTTTGTGAGAAAGGAAAAATGAAAGAAAAAAGCTCATGGGGAAGAGCCAAGGGACCAAAGTAGGTGGGAAGGCAAACGCGCTGCATGCCTTAAGCCATGATATATGGGAGGAAGAGGGTGTCTTAAAGAGTTGACTATCTTCTACTTAGTCAATGAAGATAATCACTATACACTTGAGTGAGTCAGACTCTAAATCCAGACTTAACAAACTTCAAATGGAAGATGTGATGCTGTCTTTCACTTACCTACAGTATTTCCAGAAGCAAATTTCACTGATGAATTTATCTTACTTTCTTCTGAAAGGTCAGCTGGTTTCACAAGTAACGGGCTAGTGGGATTAGTATGATCTAGTAGAGAATCAACAGTAAAAATACAAAATCCAAGTACCTGAATTGGTAAATTCATAAAGAGTTCACTTACATATTCCAAAGACATGGCAAATAAATTCATGAGACATAAGATAAAATATTTTTAATAAAAACAAATGTGAATCTGTTTATACAGAATTTTGTTATTTGCCGTAATAGACACTTCGTAATGAGAAAGTTTATATGAATGTTCACTTTGTTAATTTATGTAGCACAACTGCTTGGTATACATATGGATTATAAAATAATTTATGGTGCTGATTCATCTGGAAGATAAATCTAGCTTTCAGAAACCTTAACTAAAACATTTAGTCTGACATAGGGGAAATACTAAGAGTTAAAAAAAAATACAGTTTACGAAATTTATATACAAAAGCCAAAATTTATTTTAACATATATTTCTTCAGTTAAAGACTGAACGTAGTTTAAATATAAATTCACAAAGTGACCATAAAAATCCACGGTATTAGAAATGTCAAATTTTCATACTCCTTATTTAAAAACAACTTAAAATCAATAATTTCCTTTAAAAAACTGCAATACAAACAAACGTCTGTGTGTGTGTGTGTGTGTGTGTGTGTATATATACACACACAAACGTAAGAAGTACTAGGTTAAAAAATAAGCAACTGTCAAAGAAACCTGTACCTTCAGAGAATCATTACTCATGTGTTGTAACTAGAAGCTGAACTAAAATATACACTGCAGCAACAGCTTCCTTACCACTGCCAGTTCTTTTAAGTTCCATTTCCTGCATGTGGATCTTGCTTGGTGTCATACGAATGGGAACTGGATGAACAATAGCAGTATCCTAAAGACAAATGAAGTAAATACCAAATTTGTATTAAAAATACCAAGCTAATATCATGAAAGAATCAAAACTAACAATAGTGTCAAAGCCAGTGGACAGATTTTCTCATTCACATAAGGCAAACATTAAAATGAAAGCTATAGAATTTTACTAAAAAATCTAGTTCACTATACATGTTTATTTTACCAAAAGTATATTTAAAATTGAGTGAAGATTTGCATAAAAAACACTTTTGTAAAAACATATTCCAAGATAATATTCAAAAGCTAAGTGTGAAATGGTCTAATTATATAAATGTTAACCTCTGAGGTTCAAGTGAACTATTTCATGAGAATCCAAGCCTGAAAACTCATTTTCACTACACTGCTCAAGAAAACGTGACACTTTTTTCCCCATCTATAAAACAAAGATAATGAAATGCCTGTTTTACTGCAATAGTAGGAATGAGTACATACTTTTTACAGTTCCAACTGTTTATATGTGATTGTCCCAAAATTTTGCATAAAACCTCCACAAAGGAATCCATTTTTTGAGAGGAACAATTAAGATTCTCACTCTAACACACTAACACTTTTCTTATGCCATTTCTGTGACTGTAATACACCTGATATTTCTAAACTTTATCAGTGGAAATTTTAGTTAAAGGAGTTGGTAATACAGGCTTTTGTAAAGAATCAAAGAGCCATGACGAGCGAAGAGGAAAACAAATGGCAGCAACTCAAACAGAGAAGGAAAAGAAAGCGGCCTCCTGGGACCAGGGGAGGCTGGGACCTGGGGAGGCTGGCATTGGGGACGGAACCAGAATGAGATCTGATGAGGCATCTGGCTTCATGAACAGCAGCAGACCAGCGAGAACTGCGGTCAACGGAGCTGGGTCCTCCTATGAGGAATCAGGTCATTCTCTGTTAGGTGCTGCAGTTAAAAGCCAAACTCCAGATACCTACATTTCCAATACTTCGTTATGAGTTAAGTTTACAATCAGCCTGGAGGATAATGACTTTCAATTTACACTGTTCCAGTGACAATAGTGAGTTAGCACTAAGTCCCAGGGGAGGGAAAGTCATGTTCCTGCACAAGGCTTCTTATTTGACAGGCCTCCTGTACTTGCTCATTCTCATCATCACTAAATTCAAACAACTGATAACAAGTTCTTTACGGCTAGAATTTTGACCAAGTCATCCAAAGCAATTTCTTGCATCCTGTATCAGTGAGAATCCGAGAAGGGCTAATGTATTGAACCAATAAACCTGAACTAATATTTCCCCTACAACTTTTAAAATTATAAAGATAAATACTATAGTGGACCAAAGTTTAGATTCCCCATATAGTAACAAGCAACTCCTTAAAAATATTTGTAACGATACAACTAAAGACACTGTGTAAATTATATTTAGCTTTAAAAAAAAAGGCTTTATGAATGACACTGGTTTTTCTTATTTACTTTCTTTTTTTTTATTTTGGGGGTGGGGTGAAGTAATAGGGGTGGAGGAAGGCGAGCCCTCCCCCAAGGCGGATGGAGGAGGAAAGGGAGCAGAGGACGACAAGGAGGAAGGGGGAAAGAGATGCCAGGGCAGGCCGGCAAGAGAGGGCGCAGGTTGCAGCTACTCCAGCTGTTGCCTCTGCTGGTCTGCCTTAATTTACTTTTTAAGAAATACTGTCAAGACTTTTAATCTTTGCTCAGATATCTAGTATTATTGCAGCCGTACTCTGCTAATGATTCTCATTTTATTCATTTCTTGCTATTTGTACGTATATCTTTTACACATTTTTTTCTGTACTGTTGATTTTTTTCTAATTGATATGAGTTTTAAAATACATATTTTGGATTCATTTTTCAAGGTATGACAAATACATTCTTTTTTTTTTTTTTTGGTGGGGGGATCAAATTCATGGCCTTGTGCTTGTGCGACAAGCACTCTAACCACTGAGCTAAATCCCCAGCCTGACAAATATACTCTTGTCAATGAATTTTAAAAATTATGTTCTTGATATATAATTATATAATTCCAATTTAGTTCCATTAACCACTTGTTTTTTAATAGTTTGTACTTGTGGTACCTTTAAAATATATATGTAATCTCTAGTTCCAAACTCTTAAAGATATCCTCACATGATGTCGTCTCAGTATCTGACGGGAACAAGTTTTTACTTTTAAATATGATGTAAGGAAAAGGGCTAATTGTTTTATTTATTCCTCCCAAATGTTCTTGAAAGAAATCTATAGTCTTGGGCACAGTGTTTTCAATACTGCCATTACATTAAATCTGTGTATCAGTCAAATTACTGACAAACTTAGATTACTTGACTGATTAGTATTTATTTATTTTGGTTTTTGGGGACAGGGTCTCACTATGTAGTCCAGGCTGATCTTGAACAATTATACACACTGTCAAAGCACTTCTCTCTATATTTACACTTTTAGAAACAGAAATAACACTTATGAGAATCAGAATTAGGGCAAGATCAAAGGAAAAAGTAATGATAGCGCACGAGAAAAAAGTTCTTATTCCAAATCCAAAACAAACTAGGAAAAACCTGAGATGCTTTAACTCATAACTTTCATCTAATATACATTCTGTGTGTGTGTATAATCAGAGTTATAAAGCTTAAAGCAGTCAGAAATGTTAACTAGCATTTTCATGTACTTGTAGTACAAAAAAGGGAGGTCACGACAATGACTCCAAGAAAATCAGGAATGTTTTAAGACTTCATTCTCCAAATAATTTGCTGAAGTCTTTTAAACCAACTCTTAATTTCGTATAGCACGCCGCAGCCGCACAGCTCCTGGCTGCTGTGACCATGCTGCTGGCAGAACATGGCAGCACCCTGAGGAGCCTGACGCAGAATGACCAGGCCAAACCATAGACTAATAAATCAGAATCTGCATTTGTGACTGTCACTTGTGGCAGGGTAGGGAGCTTTCACTTTATAAACATCTCAGCATCCGTATGAGAGTCACAATGTCTATGAACCTCTGAGTCATGAACCCAAGATGACCAAAGTAATGCTTTCTCAGGTCCGAGCCAATGTTCCCAAATTTAAAAACAAAAAACCATTGGCTTGCAGATTATACCTTTCTTGTACCTACTCAAATTACTGAAAAGCTTTAGGAAATCCATTCCTATCACTCATGGCATTCTTGCATCATATAGCTAGGTACATGACTTTATATAATTCAGCACTTCACTGAATACTGTCTTATAATAAGCTAATACATCTGTATTTCTTACATGTCTTACATCCTATTTTTCCTATCTGTCCAAATCCAACCCTGACTACTTTTTCAGGGACTTATATCTTTGATCTTTCTTGTTACAGTCAATTCTTTACATGGGAGTCTGAATGATCTTCCCCAGTTACCTATTTTTTGCCTCCTCCCCCTTCCTGTATTGGGGATTGAACCCAGGCCCTTGACACTGAGCTATAAGCTCAAACCTTTAATTATTTATTATTATTTATTTTGAGGCAAGGTTTCACTAAGTCCCTAAGTTGTCCAGGTTGGGCTTGAACTTGCAATCTTCCTGCCTCAGCCTCCAGAGTGCTGGAATTACAAGCATGTGCCACCATGCCCAGCTCTTTGTTCATCTTACTTTGGTAGTCTGTGCTAGCTCCTGGTGTCTAAGAGGTAAAGTTTGGTTCCTTAGTCTAGCATCCTACGATCTTCTCAATCTGCGTTCAACTACATGCTTTAGCCCCCAGCGTTTCCCCATATACACATATACCCTATACAATCACCACACTGAACTGATCCTGATCACGATCTTTTCTCTGCTTGGAATGCTCTTGTTTACTTCTGCCAATCTCCACTTTCATTCAAGACTTAATGCACAAATACAAACTTTTGTGAGAATACTTCCACACTCACTGGGCTGAGTTATTTAGCCAACCCTTTCTTTGCCTATAGTATTATTCACCTATATATACTGATAATTATCACAACTAGCCACGTTTTAATCAACTTCAGTGGCTAAACTGATTTTCTTTTACATGCTGAACTGCTTAATTCAATAGCACTCAAAACAAGGCATAATAATGGCAAAGACTAGTGCACTACATTTCTGGTCAGTCTAGAGTTGCCCTGGTGTTTTTGTTCACACTCACTCCAGAACAAGCAGATCCTACCAGAGTCTGCTTAACATCTGATAAGCAGTTCAAGATATCCAGTTTAGGAAAATGAGACCATCAGAATCTCCACTGCATCAGAACGCTAACGCCCACTAATGAACTATCCCAGTGTGCATGTGAGGCCACTCCACTGTGTTATGGAGCTCTCTAAGGGCTGTGGACCAGTTTGAAGCTTTTCACAGATTTTTACTTTATTAAGCAAATGACTAATTATGAAAATTTAGTTTCTTTTTAGCATTTCATTAAATATTTCCAACACGGAAAGCTATGTTAAATTCATATTAGAACTGTAATGTTTTTGCCTCCTATGTGATTTCCTTGTAATCTGAATAGGTCTTCTTAATTAATTTATAATCCTTATTTAGATAAGCCTTACAAAGAATCATCTGGGATGTGGCCACAGGGTAGAGTCTGTAAACAGGAGATATTTCAGATAAGAAAGCAGGGCAATCTCCCAGTTGAAAATTTAAAGTGAGATTATAGGACAGAAAACAAAGTTCAGAGTTAAGTTTGACACCATAAAAGAAAAAATGTTGGTGCTGGGGATTTAGCTCAGTGGTTAGAGTGCTTGCCTTGTAAGCATAAGGCCCTGAGTTCAATCCCCAGTACCAAAAATAGAAAAAGAAAAAATGTTATTTCCAGATATCGGATAATATTTAAGATTGTCAATTATAAATGTAAATTATCAAGTTCAGAATCCAAATTCAAGTTTAAAATATCAATTAATCATTCTTTATTTTCCTAGAGTTTCCTGCCACATTAGAGATCACAAAGTCAAGTCTTAGGCCACATAATTTCAAACAGTAGAGCTGGTACTCACAAATTGGGATATTAGATAAGAAGTAAAAAGAATATCATTACTATTGAGCTAAATATTATTCAACACTTCCTACCAGTTATGACTCAATTTATTTTGCCTCTGAGTGCTAGACTCCCCCCCTCCCAGCCCTACACTGGGGATTAGACTTGGGGGCTCATGAATGCTGGGGAAGTGGCTTGACCACTAAGCTATATACCCTCAACCCCTTTTAAATTTTGAGACAAGGTCTTGCTAACTTGTGATCCTTCTGCCTCAGCCTCCTAAGTAGCTAGGATTATAGGTATGTGCAACCATGTCCTGCTGGGTTTTTATATATGATATTTTTGCCTTGATCTGACAGAATTCTAACACTATGAATGTCTGCTTTCACTGTCTTTTAGGGGTTAAGAGAGTAAAACTGTTTCTTTACTGCTAACTCAAACCTTCTTTCCCATAATATACTATTAGTAAATAAAACTGACTGTACAGAGAAATAAACCTTAAAGCTTGAAGAAACTGGACTACTGAATTTTTGTCACTTCCCTAGAGATTTTAATTATGGCTACTAATAAGCAGCAAAACTTTCAAGGATTGGCTTTTTATTTCTCCTGTATTTTTCAGAGATTAAAATCAAATAAATGCTTTAAATTTAGTTAGGAAAGATAAGCACAAATGATCTACATATTAACTGGCCTCTGAACACTACTGATTGTAAAATAAACATTTAAAAACTGCTGATAAGTTGTTTGAATTCAATGACAATAACAATGCCTATATGTCTCAAATAGATAAGTTGTTTAAAATTAAAAACATTAAAACACATTAAACTGCTGAAGAGACTTTAAATGCCACTTCTCCAAACCCCACATTAAATGACATGACCATTTTTACATTTCCTTAACAAAAGCTGGCTGTCTTTGATTAGAACCATCTAAAAAGAATTCCTTGTGTCACTGTCTCTGTATCTTTTTACTTAGCTCACTCTAATAAAATTCTACCTTATACATTCTTCCTTCTTACTCTTTTGATTTTGGAAAAGTGCTAAGTAGCCTGTACTCTTCTTTAAAGAGGAAAGTGGGGAGGGAGGGAGAGAATAAAGGAGGGAAGAGGGAGAGGGACAGAGACAGAGACAGATAAGAGTATAAAGAAGAATGGTTTCCAGTGAAATTTGAAGTTTCCAAATTACTTGAAGGATAAGCAGACCATATGTAAAATTAACTCTATGGGGACAGATTTTTAAGTCAAGCTATGAACTTTGTAGCATTTCAAAGCAACACAGTAAATCACAGGAAGACAAGACAGAGGATCCTTTGCACAGGAGGAATCTTGGACCAAAAGCCCTGTATTGTTTTGTTAAACATTTTTTTTTTGAGACAGGGCCTCGATTTGCAGCAATCCTCCTGTCTCGGTCTTTTGAGTGCTGGAATTACAGGTGTGCGCCACCACACCCAGCTTGTTTTGCTAAATTTGTTCCTAATAAAATTCAATGTGCCAATTAAATAAAAAGTTATCACTTGGAATGTTTTTAAAAAGGACACTGCATAAATATTTACATACACAGTACATATCACATCATGTATAAGCATACAAATAAAGTAATATTCACGTAAGTGTAACTACACTGAAATAAGCAGTATATGTTTAATAAAACATACACTTAATTAGCAAACGACAACATGATAAATCAAATCAATTGCCACGAAAATGCTGCTGTAGACACATGTACCACATTTTAAGAGCACAGTTTTCTCTCACCAAGATAATTAGAAAATACAAAGAATGGCAAAAAAAATGTTCTTTCCACCATTAAGCACACAAAAATTGAAAAGCCTGCCAACGTCTCCCTCTACACATTACACGAATCATGCATATCAGCTTAAAACCATAATGAATGGAAATTTGTGTTAATAAAATTAATTTCAAACAAGCAAGCTAAGTGATTGACTTACAGGATCAGCTGGTGCAATGTTAGAATCAAATTGGGTCAGAGTTTGTGAGCTTGAAGAGCGTTCACTAAATGTCTCCCACTGCTGAACAGACAGAGGAGAGACAAGTCAGCATGAGGAGAAAGGTGGAGGGAAGATCGCTGGAGAAGATTTAGCAAAGTAATTCAGAGGTTGCACTGCAAGTGGCGTTTCACAGGTCTAACAAAATGCTGTGATTTCTATTCTTCCATAAACATTTCATATTTATCAATGCTGGGATATTGTAATGCACAGGGAGCAACTTCACTCAAATACAGTAATAACATCTCAATCTCTGTGGAAGAGATTCAAAGCCTTACAGAACCAAAACCCAAAACACAATATGGGAACTCAAAGCACAAGAATGTAAGTGATACAAATGGCCACCAAGTAAAAATGTAGAGGAGTTTGTCTTGACTAGAAGAATAACTTCAAATCCTTTTTGTGAAATTCAAATGTTAACACACTGATTTGGTGATGTAAATGAACCAAAGTTTTGATCAAAGTAAAGCAAGTCAGTGAGACTTGCCAGTGCGACCCCTGAAAGATGATTCTACTACGTACGTGCACATATTTCACACATATGCATAGATATTTAATAAAATATAACCGAGATAAAATGCAGGAGTTCTGGAATTAATGTGTTTGAGCTTATGTCATCGGTAGCAAGTCAACTCCTGCACTCAGCAATACAAACAGGGCCATGCTAGACTACAAGACACAACTGCCAACCAGGCATCCCCACCCCATGCTAGGAAAACCAGAATGCGGCCATGATGAGAGCAAATCAAGCATCTGAGTATGTGTCATATATTGAAGATGTACATGAAATGTTATGTTTCTAAAAGAGGTACACAAAGAAACATCATACCTCTTAAAATAGGTGGAATGATAAGTCAATATTAATTACCGTTAATACCATTTGTTTTGGAGATCTTAGTAATAAAATAGTAGAGAATTTTTACATCAAAATCGTAAAAAATTCATTTAAATCTGATTCTAAATAATTAGTTGTCTTCCAAAGAGGAAAAAACATTTACACATATAAAATTTATACACACAAATGTTTACACACAGACACAGCTACCCCATTTACTAAAAACCTTTTTATAATCTAGGGAAGGATACATTTTTATGCTTCAAAGTTCAACTTACTGTTTAACTGTGATATTCAATTTGAGAAGACACATAGAAATCAGCTATTAACAATGGACACACTGCTGAAAATTACCTAAAAACATGGCTAATATAATCACTGAATAACATTTCCCACAGATGAGTTTTAATATGAAAAGTAAGATACACAGAGAAAAATTGATGAGTTTAAATGAATAAAAGGTCACAACAACTCATTTTTATCATGGCATAGCAGGGAATTATTTACCAATATTTGTTAATATATAAGTTTCTTCTTCAGTAATTACCGTTTCCAGGATTCAGAAGGAATTTTAAAAATCCTAACTATCTGTGTACCTTGTTAGGGTGGCATGAGATTTAACTCTGATTTGGAAGACCCTACACAGGCTATCTGGAGAGCAGAGACACTCTCAGCTTGCTAACATCAATGTAATGGTTAAGAGCACAGTCACTGGAGCCACACTAATGAAGTCCTACTTGGGCAGTGCAAACTTGGGCTACATAACCTCTCTGTGCTTTAATTTTACCATGTATAACATGAAATTAGTAAGATCAACCTCATAGGAATGTTCTGAGGACTTAAAGAGTTGATACACGTAGAGTTTTCTGAACAGAATTGGCACATCAAAAGTGCCCAATACATGCTAGGAATTACTATTAGTGTTATTCCTACAGTGCTCATCTATTTCCCTAGGTGCTGAATAAACACACTCGAAGAATACTGGTGCTTTGTGGAAGATTAAAATTTAACCTATATTTTGTATATTTTACTATGTTATGCAGTACTGGGGATTGAACCTGGAGTCTCTGCACTGAGCTACACCCCCAGCCCTTTTTTATTTTTTGAGACAAGATCTTCCTTAGTGGCTAAGTTTCCTAGGCTGGGCTTGAACTTGTGATCCTCTTGCCTCAACAGGGATTACACACATGCACCACCATAACCAACTAGTAAATACTGTAACAGATACCATTACAATTAATATTAGCATTTTGATTTTTCATGCGTAGTATAAAAATTATGAAATTTATGACCCCTTACCAAATATTACAGAATAAAATTTGACAAGAATATTTAAGTAGAAAAAATATAACTATTAAAATCAGAACTGAGAAGAGACTTCTATCTCTAGTGTTTAATGATTACACACGATTTCATTTAAAGTGAACATGGATTTTGGAATTGAGATGCTTTAGAAAGAGTTGCTTTTATTTACAATCTGGTAACAATGTACTAACTTTTAAAAAATTCTAGTACTGCTTTCCAATAAATGACAGAAATTAAATGCTGCCAAAACAGCAGTGTTACGAACCCTGACCCTTCTCTCCATAAATCTCTCCTAGCAGCCTCCCAAAGCTTCACCCTCCCTCTACAAAAACACTTACATTAATGGATTCACATTAGATGTTAGGATGCCTCAGACTCAGGTCTCTTAATTGTGGTTAGGTCTTTACAAAGCAGCCACAAACAGTGTCAAACTGTCAGTTACTTCTGTTTCCCATCCGTCCCAAATTAACTAGTGTGCTCCTTCATCTGGCTAAAAGTAACTTGCTCACAAAGGAAACTGCTGTAACAGGCTAGAGCAGTGGTTTTCAAATTGAGTTCTCCAAAGAACCAAAGTTTAACACAGGGGCCTCAAAGGATGTAGGGCCTCAGGCCCTCTCTCTTATTCTAATCAGAGTGGTTATTTTATTTTTTTTTATAATAAAAGAATTACGAAGAAGCTGGGGAACAGCTGCATTTGTCCCAGTTTCCTTTGGCATACTGGGCTTGGTCATATTTAACATGGTAAAATCATTCCATTTTATATTGAAAAGAACAAATTATAAACAGTTTGGGTTGCAGCAAATATTTTTCTCATGTCATTTCTCTTATATAACTTGCAATGTGGAGGGACCAAATGGATTAGCATGTACTTTGCTTAGAGGACCGATATCGCAGTGATTCTGTGGACATGGTAATTTCCTAGATAGCAAAAGATCTGCTTTAAAATTTTAGCTCTTAAGCCTCCCTTGATAGGAGACCTTGGCCAAGTCATTCACTCTTTGATTTTAATTTCATGCATCTACCCCACCTACTTACAAGGTTTTATTGGAGATAAATGATGGAACCCAAAAGACAGCATATACACTTGGAAAACTTCAAAAAGTCACAAAATTAAAACACTACCACGGTCATACCAATATGTTCTCTCAATTATGCATGCATACTGACATTATCCTGTTTGGAACTTCTTACCTTAAAAAGTTAATTTTTAATGAAAGAAAAGGAAGTTTTGCTAACCTCGCTGCTCTGATTCAGTTCGGGCCAAGTCTGGTTTAGTGATGGCATCGAAGGAGACTTGCTTGGAGGAGCTTCAGCAGGAGAGCCTGAGTAACCTACCTCACCTGGCTGATCCCCAACATCTACAATTTAGAAACGGAGAAATTCTCTATGAGCAATACATTTAGACTGGAATATTTACTGACATAAAAAAGTAAACAGACAAGTTTCATAAGCAATAATTCATAATCTGAATTCCCTTCCTCATGTTCCCAAAGTATTTGGGTAAAATTTTGAAAATTTAGGATTTTTTTTTAAAATTCAAGTAAGTTTGGAGATACCTCGATTTGCTACTGGAGTATCCAAATGCACATCTGTGTATTAAGACTGTGATGTCCCAGAGTAAATAAATATTTGTTGAAATCAGTTTTTGCCAAACACAAATGCTTCTCATCAGACAAAATTCCCTCAAATTCCTTTGTATATACTTGGAGATGCACTGATTTGTACTAATTTATTCACATTTTCTCTACAAATCTTATTATCAAAAAGTTATATAGCAAAAGGAGTACCCATCCACGAGCAAGAAGCAAATTCGATGAACCCATATGAAATTTAAATTTCTCTGTGTATTCTGGGATGAAACCTGCTGAGCTATACTCACTGCCCTGGAACTTGAATTTTTATCATTACGCTCAGTGACATTTACAGACGTAAATGAGATAAGCACAAATCCATGTTACTATTTCAAAATGGATTTTAAAATATGTTGAGGGATCACATTCTATTTTTAATTATATTTAAGACTTAAAACAGAAAGAATTCCAATGATAACTAAATTCTCATTCTAATTCTTCCAAATTTTACATATCTTTGAATATAATCTCAGCCAATCTAGGGTAATCTGTTTAGAACCTAAAAAAAAAATGATTCCAGTATCTGTCACTGTCTATTTGACCATGGGCAAGTTGAAAAGAATAGCACCTGAGTTTCTCCATGAAAAAGATACCTGCCACTAAACGCTAGGATTATACTCCAGATTTCTAAAGGTTTTTAATCTTTCTATTAGTCATAAATCTTTCAAATTTTAGTGCCTAACACAGGATCTAACAGATGGTTGCACTCATGTATTTACTGAAATTTCTTCTTGTGTTCTTTTTAAAGTTCATTCTCCTCTACTGTCATTTTCTCAGAAGCACAATTAACTATTGTCAAGTTGGAAAAGTTAGCAAAAATTTCCCTCTGCCTCTTTTGTTAAATAACTCTCTCAAAATATTTCTCTTTTACTTACTCTGCTATTATACCTTTATAATTATACCACACCACAAGTTTTAGAGTCCAGCACCACATTTTAAAATTTTCTCTGTATTTACCTATTTTGTAACTTTATGAAAATCCTTCACAAATTTGTTAAATTGAAGTCTTCTGTTTGTAACAGGAGAGATAAACAACTATTTGAGATTTACAATTACATATTTGATAAGGGAAATAGCTTATGATATGTATACTATTGCTATTAAAAATGTAACTATATATTCTATGATTGTAAATATTATATACAACAAAATAAATATTTTTCTATATTATGCTGAAACACAGTACTTGTTTTCTGTTAGCTAATATAAATAACATAAATAACACTGTAGGCTTTAAGATTTAACCTGTGCTGCAATTACATACTTTCATACAGTTTGGAGTTATATTGGTATTTGTTCATAGATTAAAATGAATGCATATTTAAATACCACTTATAAGTACATTCAAAGTACAAGACAGAACAATGAGTTTTAATGTAACAGTAAAAAAAAGTCACTGATATGGTTTCAACTTGTACATTGCAATTAAACTTTAAGAAATTACCATCCATTTCTGTTTTCATGTAGTATCAAATAGCCACACCACCTGAAAAAAGCTATAAAAGTCTTTCCTTTCTTTATGTATTTTAAGAATTTGTAAATTTCTTTTTTAAACAAAATACCAGGCAGTAAATATTTTAGGCTTATTGCAACTACTCAATTCTGCCACTGCAAAGATATCTGCAGCCAATTCATAAAGGAGTATGGCTGTATTCTAATAAAGTTTTATTTATGGGTATTGAATTGGATTTTCATATAATTTTCATCCATAAGTAAATAATATCCTTCTTTTGACTGATTTCCAATGATTAAGAGAAACACACTCTGAATTTGTGGAATATAAAAAAACAGGCAGGGCCGGGGATTTAGCTTAGTGGTTAGAGTGCTTCCCTCGCAAGCACAAGGCCTTGAGTTCGATCCCCGGTACCAAAAAAAAAAAAAAGAAAAAAAAGGCAGCAAACTAGATTTAGCCTGCAGGTCTTAGCTTCTAGACCCCTGATTTACCTGAAACAAAATAATATATCCAAAGACTGAACACGGAAACAAGGATGACAATCTTGCTGTCTTCTATTAAGCCAGACAGTAAAAAGATTTTAAAAAATATAAGACAATGCCACCTTTTTCATAATTTTCTGTTTTGGAAAATATTTATTTTCCTAAAAATATTTATGCTAATATGTAAAGGGTTTACTTATTGCTATTTTTTTTAAGTAGTATTTTGAAAATGTAGGGGGCAAAGAAGGAGGAAGGAAAAAACCGCCAAAATGTCAGTTTTAATTTCTAATACAGTAACTACTGATAACTCTAACTCACATAAACAAAGACTCCTGGGACCCATAATTTTTAAGAATGTAAAAGAGTCCTAAGGCTAATAGGTTTGAAAAATTATTCCCCTAGAAAATCCAAAACCTACTGCTAGGATAAATTAGCGAAGTTATATACTGTTCTCTTTCCAAATTCATGTATAGACCAAATGGCAGTAGGAAAAGAGCAAACTTCCTGTTCCAGAAACCAATAATCCAGACTCTGAGAAGTATTAGATCTGGATATAAACTGCACCTCCTTTGATTCTACTTCCTATAAATACAACAAAGAACTTCCGGCCTGCCCACAAATATCAGGCTTCAAGACTGTATTCTTTTGGAGGAGGCATGTAGTTTTACTCTTTCTGATACAGCCAGTCTCCTGCTGGAACACTGTGTCAGCCCTTTCTCCACTCTGAGGCTTCTGCTCTGCCCCTGACACCATCAGAGCAACAGGGCTGAAAAAGGAAGCGCACAAGCCTAAATTACTTGTTAAAGTTAACACCAAAGGACTGCTATGCAAGAAAGTCTGGAGACAGCCAGTATGAATGAGCCGGGGTACGGATGCTTATAAACACTGGCAGCACTTTTCATCCTTTTGTCCCTTCAAAGTTCATGGATTCAATTCAGTACAGTGTATCTGCTGAACACCCTCTTTCACTAAGAACTTATTATGGACATCAAAAATGAAGTTCTTTTTCAAAAGAGAACATGTCTTCTCCACAACACTCTACAAAAGGAAATTATTCAGTGAAAAGGTCTACATACAGTGGTAACTTGGTTCACAAACTTGATTCTTTCCACGATTCTGGTCACAAACTGAGTTGGACAAGATGTGAATCAAATTCAATGGTCAGGTTTGATGTTGTCAACCTTATGGGGAACCTTCATTTGGTTCCTGTCCAGCTTAGTTTGTGACCAGAATCGTGGAGAGAACTGAGTTCATGGACCAAGGTACCATAATGTAGGTTTAGCAGTTTTAATTTAAAAATAATTTTTTAAATAAAAAAAGATGTGTCCCAATAATGTTTGAAAAGAAATTCATCAAAATTCTATTTGTAGACACTACATTTTATGGTACTGATGAATACTTGACAGCATCTACTATTTGACTCTGCCATTATACTTTGAAGACTATTACTTATGGATATAGAAAAGGTTCCTATTATCCAAGGGCAGCTAAAATTAGGAAAAGCCCATTTAAATTAAACCACTTAAGGACAAGGACTAGACGTTCATAAAGAGAAAGAAAATTCAGTTCAGGTTTTGTCTTAACAACACACAAAATTGTGGAAATGAGCATAAAGAAGAATGAAAAGATGTTCGTTTTGTGAGTGTAATTTGGTGGCAAAATTCCAACGCACTAACTGAGGCAGTGAGCATTTACTGAGTACCTGCAGGGTTCTGGGCTCTAAGGATGCCGTACTCAGCAAGGCTTCCAGTCTCATGAAGTCTCCAACAGAGGAGGACACAGATACCCTTCACTCATTTTTGACTTTCACAACACAAAGAAAAAAGGTCACGTCTTCAAAAACTAAAGAGACTGAACTAATTACTCCCATGGAGCCTTACCAATCCACTGATATTGAAACCATAATCTTTTAAAGCCTTAACTGTCATCATCCTTGTAGAATATTTCTCCTTCAAGTATTACCTAGCTTTGTTTGTCAATGTCTTGGCCAGGATTTGAGTTCTAATTACTGCAACAAATTTCATTAATGGTGCATCTTTCCCAGTATTTATCATTCAACTGTATTGATGTCAACTGTAATACCTAATTTTCTGAAAAGAAATGACACTATTGTTAAGTGTCCCCGTGTGCATGTGTGGAGGGTGGGGGGGGGCAGTGTTGGGAAGTAATTCCTTGAGTGAGAAATCAATGGTTTACTTGTATAGAACAAAGATAAATATCTAAGCGTATTTACTGCAGTACTGTTTTAAAGGTAAAGCAAATAAATAAATAAATAAATAAATAAATAAATAAATAAATAAAGGTAAAGCAAATAGTAATAATACTAATAATTCAAAATATCCATCGATAAGTAATTGGTTAAGATTCAGCATTTTATGGAGTATCTTGAATGATAAAGAAGGTGATTACTCTATATGTGATGAAGCAAAAAGATGTCTGTCCAATAATACAAGGAAAAAAATCAAGGATTTATAATATAATTACACCTATATACAAACATACATTTCTCTATATGTAGGCTATTATGTCAATTTTTAAAAATGAATACAAAAGAATCTCTTAACAATGATTAACTTGTACAAAGGTAGCCCAAAATCTGGACTTCTAGTAAATCATTCCTACAAAGTCTTAGGTACCTTCCCTTCCCTGGCTTTTAAAAATATTCATGTTAGAAGTATTGCTTAGAGTTCAAAGGATTCATGCCACAAATCTTAGAAGCAACAATGAAACATACACCCACTTTTACTGTGTATACCAATGACTACTGAGGAGGAGATACAGACAGGTAACACACACACACTCCTTTCCCTCTTTCAGCATCTCAAACAGATCGCTGAGTTGTTCCTATGTCCAGTGTGATGTGGAAACAGAAATCTGTTAAAAGCCACTTGCTCAGTCATTTAGTCATTTAAAAAATGTGAACATCCACTTCTGTATGCAACTAGTGCCCTGCTAGGCACTAGCAAAATGAACAAAAACAATCCACTCACTACCTTCCCAGAAGTCTCTAGTCAAGTTCAAGAGAAAGATAGATGTATCAAAAAAAATTTTTTTTTTAAAAAGTCACTAAGATGTACATAAAATTGCAACTGTGCTACAAATGAGAAGACTCTTTGTAGACTTGAGTTTAAGATGTACAGCATGTGACATGCTTGTTTTTTCTCAAAGTACAGTAAGGCTAGTAGGTCCTCTTAGTTTTTTTTGGGGGGGGGTGCCAGGGATCGAACTCAGGGTCTCCCAACCCCTTAAACATTCTTTCTTTTCTATTTTTGGTGCCGAGGATCGAACTCAAGGCACCAAACTTGTGAGGCAAGCACTCTAACCACTGAGCTACATCCCCAGCCCCTAAACATTCTTTCTTGAACTCAACTTTAGTTGTCACTGCAGATGAAGTATAGCATGTTTTCTTGGGTAAAACAACAAACACCAAGTTTCCCTTTTTATTTACTTTAAGATGACAAGTTCAATGCTGCTATTATATATTAAATATTTTAACACATGTCTACGTAAGTACTTCTACCTATGATTCTTAGTTCTATTTTATTTGCTATTTTATCCCATAAACCTGTTCGATGATATTTACTCCACCCATATTTCCAAGAAAAAGCAAGCTTGTATTAACAGCAGGGAGCTGTAATTCAAGTTACCGCTGTTTACCACCTATTTGCAATCAGTTAGGGATTGAATTTAGTGCCTCCAGCAGCTAGGCCAGAGCTGTCTGCTGAGCTATACATTTCAAGCCCTTGAGGGGTTTAAATTCTGAGTACAGGATACTGGTAGAAGTAATTTTTTAGTATGCCCTACCATTACAAACCTAAGATGACAAATTGCTACATTTTCAAATGTAGAAAAACGTCCAAAAAA
>PVJO010004622.1:0-107571 GCA_004026905.1 Hystrix cristata
GATAAACTAGAGTCATTCATATATAAATGGATGTTTCTTGAGAGCATACTCTTAAGTGAAATAAATCGGACACTCATGAGCACACATCGAATTGTTTCTCTGATATGAGAGACCATAATTGTAAATAAGGACAAAGAGGTGTAATAGATATTATATAAAAGGAGGATGGTGAGCAGAGGAGAGAAGTACTAGAAAGAAAAAAGGGGAAAAGCAGAAAGGCAACAGGGGAAAAAGAGGGGAAAGGGAAAATATGGAAAATGATAAATGAACCTGCTGTAAATAGGGAGGGAGGGTGCAGAGGGGAGGGGAGGAGAGGGGGAAGAACCAAGATACATCATGTATAGGTACAGAATTAATGTAATGAATGTGACCATTGTATGTAGAATGTACCAATACATGTTCTTGGTTTAAAATAAAAAAATTAAAAAAAAAATAAAGTTGCAAGCCTATTGAAATTTGCTTCTGTAGAAGTAACCACTGGGGGAAAAAAAAAAAAAGAAGTAACCGCTGTATATTTTGGCTCCACCACACCCTTCAGACATATCACAGGCCTTCTCCTCATGCACAAGACTGTAATTGCACATTTGCATAGCAGTCTTTTTTTTGTCACTAATAGATTATAAAGTCCTAAAGTGAATGCGTTGCATGATTTATTTTGTTTAAAGCAACCACATGTACCTCACATGTAGCTGTTCTTTAATAAATCTATTTAAAGTAATTATTTCTGTTCTTGACTGTCTCGGAGAGTAAATGTGTGAGTCTGCAAAAATCTGGAGGGTTATCACAAGAAAAGGGAAGAAAAATTATTCTAAAGCCATGGACTAAAACTAGAAACATAGGATAAGAAAGAGAATAACATGACAACTGAAGTGGATTTTTTATCCTGAGATGAAATTACTGTGTCCAAAGCAGTAAGAAAATGCCACAGGGACATACTTACCTGCTCTCTTCTAGAAAGAGTCAGTCAGTTTAGATAAGCACTTGAGAGGAATTTTCTAGAGAGGACTGAGTCACGTAGTTTGTGCCTGGTCAAATTGGCAGTTTTTAACTCCTGCAGTGTGAATATAAAAATATAAAATATAATCACACAGCTTATGTATTTTATATTTATAAATGTGTGCATATACCTTATAACCACAAATGTGTATGTATATATATAATATTGCAACAATTTCACATGTAATTCTAACATACATGATCATGTTTTTTATTTCTCAATAAAACATAAAAGTTGGCCATAATATAGGATAGTAGGTCCTTATTTGTATAGTAGTAATATGGGACATCTAATCATGCAGAAACTTTATAGTTAATAAAGAGCATCATAATGATTTATAATGACTTGAAAGCATTAGATGAAAGTTTAAATGCTTTCTGTATAGTCCCTGGGGGAAGAAATTGTAAAAGTAGGGTCAAAGCTGAAAGAGGTGCTGATTTCTTTTTAATACAAGGAAGATTCTTTTAACATTTAAATATTCTGAAAATGGACAATTTTGCCTCAAGTAGTTTCTTCCTTCTAGATATTGTTAAGCATAAAATAACAAGCCATGTATTATACTTTGTAGAATACATTCAAGAGACTGATGAGATAGTAGAAAATATAGCGGCTAAATCTGTGAACTGTTCAGTGGCATAAAATATTAATTAAAAAATGTTCACCCTTTTGGAAGACAGAGCAGTTTAGGAAGCTATTTAAAATTTTAGTTTTCCCTTTTACATATGCATACTTTTAAAGTTTTCTTCTATAGATCACCAAATTTTTTGATAGCTTCACATGCTTAAGGCTTGACTGTGTATTATGGCACTGACCTAGAAGTTGAAGCCGAAAAATTTCCTTCTGTTTCTTAGACAATTGAACTGATTTATCTCTGTTTTCCAGCTATATTACCTGATATATTATTGGTAAAGAAGAGATTGATGATCGAACATTTTCTTTTTATAAAAATTACTGCAAAAATGCACTCTTTGTTGAAGGTTCAATGGATTGGAATTGAGACTTGGGCAGGGGAATAAGGAGAGGGAAATGAGCTTAAAATGGGGCCAGTTGAAGAAATAGTGCGAAGGAATTTACATTTGGTAGTGAGAAATATAGCAATCAATTGATCAGGAAAATAGGGTTTTAAAAGTGAAATTAATCCATCAGTAATGTCTATGAACCCATAAGGAGGGACGTAATCAGAGAAATGATTTTCAGGGCTACAGAACCAGTGATATTACCCAACTCTTGCAGTTAGAGGCACCATGGCAAAAGAACCTGGCATAGTTTCACAATTTTCACTGAGATGAAGGACAAGGCTAGGAATTGAGAGATGAGGGGCTAGTTATTTTTTTAAACAGTTGTTAAATCTCCCCAAAGGATGTCATGTTATTTTAAAAATTCTCATTGATACATACATGATTGTCTGGAGTTGCCAAGTATAGAGCAGGCACAGAAATTACTGGTATTAAGATCTAACAGAAAACAGTCAATACATTGGGTATAGTTAATGTGCTAGATTAAAATGGGCCAATTCTAAGAATCCAAGGAAATGCATTCTGTACCTTAGTTTGAATTCCAAAAACTGCTGACCGGCAGGTTCCTCTCTCTAGTACCTCTGACCTCATTGATACTATCTTTACTATCATTTCCTTAATGTAATCCTCAACTTAGGTTTGTAAATCAGAGCACTAATGTGTAAGATCAACAAGTGCTGACTTTGGGCAGATCAGCTCATTGGTATGCGCCAGTCCTCCTTCATGGTTGTGAAGATAAAATAAAGTAACTCTTGTGGATTTATTTCAGTCAATTTAGTTGTTTATATTTTCATTTATAATAGTGAAATCTCAGAATTTTATATGTTAGTTACCATGGGAAATTAATTGTTTTATTTTTGTTATGGTGGTAGAAGCAAATAATTTGTTTAAAAATCATTAATATGGTAAAAATCACAGATTCCTTGGGATTCAATCTGCTAAATTATTTTTTAATAATTTTGAACAAGTTACTCTACTTT
Organism: Hystrix cristata; assembly: GCA_004026905.1. Taxonomy (NCBI): domain Eukaryota; kingdom Metazoa; phylum Chordata; class Mammalia; order Rodentia; family Hystricidae; genus Hystrix; species Hystrix cristata. The sequence goes on from PVJO010004622.1 coordinate 2,994, forward strand.
CTTAACCTTGCATTTGAGGTCAGAAGTATTCAAATATTAGGGGAAGGAGTTGAAAACTATAAGTTGGTAGCTTCATTTTTCACTTAAGTTTCTAAGAACATTTAATATATTGTCCTCCTCACACCATTTTAAACAACATATTTCATATCTCCTGGATGTGAAGTTAGATACTTTCAACAGTATCCTTTGTTTTCCTCATTGTGGACAGTGTATCATGAGTTCAGGTGACAAGTAGAAATCTACATATATGTAATACAATTTTTTACAGTGTTAGTAATAAAGTAAATTTTTTTTTTTTTTGTGGTGCCAGAGATCGAACTCAGGGCCTTGTGCTTGCAAGGCAAGTACTCTAATCACTGAGCTAAATCCCCAGCCCTTAAAGTAAAATTTTCTGAAACTTCTTGGATTCCCTTTTGGTTTCCAGTTGTGTAAAAATTATTATTGTAACTAAGAGTAAATATATTCAACATAAAAATATTTACATTAAATATTTAATATCACTACAATTATATTTGAAGAGAGAAGATGTGCAAAAAATAGACTGTGTGGAACTATTAAATATTCAAATGGGAAAAAATCCTTCAATTCAATTGTTTTTAAAATAGAAGAAAAGCAATCATTTTCGATCCTACTATACTTTTTAATCTTGATTACAAAAGACATAGCATGTTACTTTCACTACTATTTACCTCAGCATATTTGAAGTTTGTGAATGATTGACTTTTTAGTGAACGCATTTTAACTAGTTGTTTAATGTAGGATATATTCCCACCCAAGATCTAGGTTTGGGGAAGTATCAAAAATTAAATGATACAGGGATATATATACTCCACTAACTGTTTGTGTTTATGTGCATATATTTATTCACTAAGTAAAAAAAGTGCAATGAATTATATATACTTCTAAGTTTAAAAAAAATTTAAAAAGCATATTGTGAGCAAATCAATTAAGATTTGATAAAATTAGTTATATGGTTAGTTTAATACACAAATGGTTAGTGCAAAATACTAGATCAGAGTTAAGATCAAATATTTCTTATCTGATGTAAAAATTCATATTTCTAAAGACTGATTTGATTTCTTAATCTGTAAAATAGTAATCTGATGCTACTTTGTGTGTGTACAATAAATGCAATTGTTTATTTAATATTTAACAAAAATTTTTTATATGGTAAAGTTATTAAGAGAAGGTATGAAAGTATGGTAATTAAAAGTATAGCTTCTGAAGTGATATACAGTTCATTTGACATCCAGATACTACCACTTGTTAGGAATAGAATTATGGACAGATCACTTAATTTCTCAATGCTTAACTCTCCATCATTTATTAAATGGGTTAAAATATACAGAAATATGATAAGATGTTTCCCAAGGGAGTGTACTGCACCAGGTAAGCCTTCAGTTTTGCCACAATTATTAAATAGAATGAACTTATTCTTCAGGGCATGTTAATTCTAGAATACAAAAATATCTAATAGATTTTCCCATTTCAACCCAAACAGTATTTATTGGGCCTCTGTTATGTTCAATGCATTGTGACAGATTAGGCACATAAAAATGAATAAGACAGAGTTTCTACTCCCAAATCCTTAGAATTTAGTATGCCCTTTGAAGGCAGTGTCCATATATTTTGATGATCTGCAGCATTTGATGCAGTAAAGAACATGGCAGTGATAACACTTAATAAAAAGCGCAGTGTTATTTGCTTATATTTATCACAGTGTCTTTTTCTTCCTAAAGAGTTCAATGAGTATTTATCATTCCCAATTCTACTATCAACTTAACAATTTTGGACACCGAGAAACAGGAAGGGGAAAAGAGTGAATGCTAATAAGTACTCATGATCTTTACAGTCTTGTCTGTTAACTGCAGGCCAAATAAGTGTGAATCAGAACAAGATGATGCAGTTGTTCTGTTTTTCTTTCAACCGTGCAGTGTTGGACACTCTTGGCTACTTAAGTTTTCTATAAGCCTCATTTTCTATTTCTCAAACTGAAAAGAAATTTATGTGATGAACGAACCATAGTGTCATAGGAATGCTAAAAGATGAGTAAGTATGGTCATGCCTGTGCATGTGCACATACGTACATGTTTGGCTGACTGTTACTTTTTATCAGTAAGCACGTATAGTTGTCTCTGTGTATACATGGGAAACTAGTTCCAGGACCCTCTGTGGATAGTCATATCTACAGATGCACGAGTCCATTAGATACAATGTTAGAGTGCTGGCATGGAACTTATGCACACTCTGTCATATGGTTATCTCATATGTAGATTACTTATAACACCTACTAAAAGTGTGTAAATAGTTGTATTGTTTAGAGAATAACGACAAGCAAAAGGCATCTACGAGTGCAGTATAGATGCAGTTTTTCCCCTGATTGCTTATTATCAGCAGCTGGTTGTACTTTAGGATGCAAAACTCATTAATATGGAGGGCCAACTAAAGTAATAAGTACTGCCTATGGGAAAAATAAAACTATAAAGAAAAATATCTTCAGTAAAATTATGGGAAATTATTATTATTCGGTGCTCAGTGAAAGATTCTTGAGGAATGCAGCATTTGTGCTACAAATTCAAGGATGAGGCAGGCTTTAAAATGGAAAATGGGGTAGAAAGAACTTCTAGCAAGAGGGAGGAACAATACTGAAACACTAAAGTTGCTATGAATGTTTCCTCCACCACTGTGCTTATTAAGAGACCTAGTATGTGCTAGATAACTAATAGCCAGAGTTTATTCCTTTATAGTTAAACTGTAAAAACTGTCCTACAAAAGACATGATTTCTGCGAGTCTAGTATGAAGTATAGCAAACAAACACAGAATTTTAAATACTTGTTTCAGATCAAATGAGAATGAGAAATTCATTTCTGTTTCAGCACAACTCATTTATTGAAGTTACTATTTAAAATTATTCAATAATTTACTGTACCTTTGTCATGTGATTCTTCCAAATTAATAGAAGGTCTACTTCTGGGTGCAAAAGCTCTGAATTACTGGCTTCATTGTAACTTCTTACCCGCTCAGATGTTAGTAGGGATGAATCCATTCTATTTGCCTCTCTCCCTCAGACCCATTCACTGTTCCCAGTCTGGTCTGATTCCAGAAATTCTTCCATAATCGTCACGAGACAGACAGGATTGGAAATGGCAATCTACCTGATGCGTTATCAGAATGTGAGATAGTATATGTAAAACACCTATAACTTGGAACACCTTTAACAGTGATGTGGTAAGCAACCGATACATACTTAAATGGAAGTCACTTATATAACTAATGATAATATTTAAGTGAAATAATTAGTCAGTGCTTTGAGTTAGAAAAGAACACAATTAAATAGTACTTAAGCCAGATGATCTCCAAAGTGTCTTCTAACCAATCCACTGTATATGAGTTCTATTTTATACTCCACTTGAATGAAAGAAATATAGATAACTACTCAAAAATAACTTGTAAAAATTTTTATTATCATCAATAACTGTATTTATTTCACTAGCATTTGCCATCAACGTTTTACACCTGAAAGAGGAATAAAAAAGAAACATAAGTATATAAAATAGTTAATAAATTAAGTAGTGTAACCATTGGGAAATTGTTAAGTTTGTTATTTCAAATATTAATGTTATTTTAGCAAAAGTATTAAATGAGGAACAATTGCCAGTAGAGTACTCAGACATATTTATTTTCATATTTACATTAAGTAAACAAAACATTTTCACCTGTGATGTTTACATGAAATACAAATAGTCATATCTAAGTCAATATATTTTTGTCCTGAAATATAATTTCTCTTTTTTCGATTTCTGAATAAGTGAAATCTGTGTTTTTGGATGGTTTAAAATGTAGGCTGTTCTGCATTTAAAATAGCTAAACATACTTAATTCCCCAATTTTTTGAACCAAAGAGGAGAAAATTTTAAAATGAAATGATAGATAATTTGTTTGGCTGTTTTTTATGCCGAGCAGTATTATAAGTAATCTCATAGATTATCTTATTAAATAAACATCTTATTAAATGTTAACTATTTTAACCAGGTAGGAGCAATTATTTCTATTTATGAATGGAGAATTTGAGGCACAAATTAAATTAACCTTTTCAACTTAACAGGCTAGTGAGCAGTAGAGTCAGGAGGCCCATCCACACCAAGCAGTTCAACTCAAGAATACAAATGTTTAACCACCACAGTATATGTACAAGAAATAGAAAACCACTGAGAGTTTCCCTATAAGCTTTCATTTGCCTTCATTTATGTTGAGACTACCTATAAAATTTAAAATATTCATTTAAAATGTTGATATATTTAAGGATTACTTAAAGTTAGAAGTGCATTTCTAAAAGTTTCTATATTTTTTTTAAATTGAAATCAACCATTTGTTGAATATCCTGGGATTTGATGGAACTTCAAAAGCAAATAATTGAAGGAAACTAGGCATTTACAACAATTAGTGGGAAATTATCAAAACTTAACTTTAAGAATTGTAGGATTATATTCATACAAAGTTAAATTTTTAAAATATGGTATACATAAAGAAATTTAGGGGCTGGGGTTTAGCTTGGTGGTTACAGTGCTTGCCTTGCAAGCACAGGCCCTGAGTTTGATCCCCAGCACCAAAAAAAAAAAAAATCAAAATTTTGTGTTTTAATCTTTGTAAGCCATTTAAAACTGAGGAAAAGCTCTTGCTTTACATATATAGATCAGCCTTCCGCCATTAACACTTTGAAAAATTTGAACACCGAATAACACTTTCATCTAATATTTTTAGAGTTATTTTTATTACTTTTTACAATTTTAGGAAACACAGATTGCAGATTGCATATTAGGAAATGCAATGAGCCAGTATTACTCAAAACAAGGAAATCTAATGTTAGTTTTTTGACTTGAAGAAAACAAAATCATTATTGATGACAAATAGTTTTGGGAGAAAAGGAAAGTTATATTTACAGAAAAATAGTAGTGGTTAATATCCTTTGGATGAAATAAATTTTGTGGTATTAGAGAAAAGATAAAAGCAAATCTTTAATGCGATGACATCTTTATTTCATTTCTGGTTTTACTATATTATGAAGAGCAATACATAAATATGATATTAGCAGAATAAAGCAAAGTTTCAATAATGCTGGATTTAGTTTTACTTCAATTTTAAACAGTTTTATACATTAATGAATTTTCATTGCTACGGTAAATTTTTTGCCAAGTTAATCTATTCAATGTCTGCATTTCCTTTATAAAAACTGAAGTAATGTTTTAATACTCCAAAAAACTATAGTATAGACACACTGAAATGTTCAATAAAGCTTATTTGTATTCAGTGAGTAGTCTTGACTAAGGAATATAGTAGCCAGTTATGTGAAATGGATGATGTTTACTTATTAATAATACAAGGAAAACAAAAGCTATCCAATTAAATTTTTATGTGCAAAATTTCAGCTATATTCTAAAAAACTTACAACAATTTATATTGCAACCATTTTGCCTAATAAGATACCCAATCATATTTTAGTACATTTCCTTTGGAGCAGAAATTGGATTTGAATTCATTAGTCTGTATGGCATGCAATTAAACTAACGTTGTGATGAACAAACCAAAATATTTCATTCCATTTAGGTTTAGATCACTTCTTTAAATGGTAGATATTTCTGAACTCATATGAAAATATGCATTCATTTATGATTTTTACTGCTTGCTTATTTATTGTTCAATTTTGTTCCTGCATATAAACACTAATGAATATATTCCCATGTAAAACATATTAACATATTAATAATCTAAATTATATAAATGATATATACTGTTCAGAAATCCTTGTGGATTGTCATGTATTTGCTAGTGTTTTGCAGTATGTGGAAAAAATGAGTTGAGGTTTTTGGGTGGAATATTTTATCAGTTAAATAATGAAATATAGTGATTTCTCCATGTCCACAGGGGATTAGTTTAGAATCCCCCCTTTCCCCCGATTCACATATCAAAATATTTGGATGCTCCAGTCTGTTTTGTAACATGGCATAGTATTCGCATAAAACCTAAGCATACCCTCCTGTATACTTTAAATTGTAATCTCTAGATTGTGTATACCTAATATGAGGCAAATTCTATGTAAATAGTTGTATCATTTAGGAAATACAAAAAAAGTACATATTCAGCATAGATGCAATTTTTTTAGTATATTAGATGTTTAGTTGTTGAAATCAAGGATGTGGAAGCCACAAATATTGAAGGCCAATTGTATAGGCTATCACAAACCAAAAGTTTCCAAAATATGACCAGAGTAGATTAATATTGAGAAAATGAATCGTATTTGCAGTTGAGGTAATCTAGTCATGTATAACTATAAGTACTGATTTTTTTATTGGTACATGTTTGTAGTACATAATGATCATATTCATCGTGGGAAGTTTGTACATGTACATGACATATCATCATTTTTTATTCCCTTTTGCTCCCTTCCCTCCCCATTCCTCCATCTCTTGGACCCCTTCTCATTTATTTATATATATATATATCACGTTTCTCACAGGGACTGGAGAGATTTTTTAACAATGAAATAAGAGCCTAAAACCCCAACCTCCAACTCTGTGGTATTTTTATTTGTTTTCTTGATTTTTTTCTTCTTTTGTGTTAGTATGGTGAGTAATTTTGTTTTAAATTTACTTTTGGTACTTTAAAAGTACTCATACATCTTAGAAGTTTTGTCTAATAAAATAGCTTTTCAAGTACCTAAGGTTGAATCACTTGAAATTAGTAAGTCTACTATCTAAAAAGGACAGTTTCACAAAGTTTATGCTATAACTGAAAGTTATTATTTCCTACTTAACTTTTCATTTTTCATCTCCATTAACTATAACCAAGTTTGAAATACCTTTAAAATCTCTTCCTTTTTCCTTCCTTTAAAAAAATGTTTCAAAAAGTTTCAATTTTCTTTCTTTCTTTCTTTCTTTCTTTCTTCCTTTCTTTCTTTCTTTCTTGTTTGTTTGTTTTTGGTACTAGGGATCAAACTCAGGGCCTTCTTCTTCTAAGTACTCTTACCACTGAGCAAAATTCCCAGCCCTCAGTTTTCTTTTATAATTTTCTTTTATAATTTTATAATATCACTTCTCGGCCTTTTGGCTAAGATCAGATGTAATATATGCACTTCTGTTACATACGCAGATATTATTTGTATGTATATAACCTATTCCTGTATCTCTTACTGATTTCAGTAATTTTTATATTTCTTTTTCATAACACCATCCCTAATTTAGTCATTCTTTTTTATTAGTATATCAGTGATTTTGAGATTATTTCTGATCACATATTGTGGAACACAATTTTTTTAATTTTTAAAAATGTATTTTAATTGATTAGGATTAAAAATATTTATCATGTAAAAAGTGATGTTTTGAAATATGTGTACATTGTAGAATTGTCAAATAGTGCTTATTACCACGTGCATTAATTGGCAGGCTTACCATACTTTGTGGTGGGAAAGTTGAAATCTATTCTTTTAGCACATTGCAAGAATGCAATACATTGTTACTATAGTCGCTGTGTCATGAAATAAACATTGAACTTGTTTTTCTGATCTAACTGAACTTTTGTATCATTTTGCCAACAACTCCCAAACTCTTACTCCCTCCTTTTCTAGCCCCTGTGACCTCCACTCTTCTCTTTGTTTCTTAGAGTGCAACTTCTGTAGAACATGAATTTGAATGGCATCTTTCCTGAGGCAGTGCAGATCTGATGATATGCCTGTCTTTCATTTCCTATAGGCCTGATGAAAAGTTTAAATATATATAAATTTTTAGGTCATAATCTTTCCTTCACAAGTTCTTTAGATACACTTGCAAATCCATTTGGTCCAAGTAAGCTACGCAGTATTTGTATTATGTACATTAGGAATGTAGAAAGGGAATTGATGAGTAGTAGAGGAGGCCAAAAAAATTTCTAGGATTGTGGAGGAAGCTATTAAAGTGGAAACTGGTTTTAAAAGGACTGTTTAGCAATTAAAGCAGCATTTACTTACCATCACTTTCCCTTGGTTTCACATAAAAAAATCTGAAAGTAAATATTTTCCGATCTGTTAAAATTAATTTTTAGTTTCCTCTTTGAAGTCTGTAGACATAAATAACAATCAGCATAGTTTACCTGTGAAGAGATTCAATGCAATTTTTGAATTGGGAAAGCAAGAAGAAATAATTAAATAAAATTACTCATAAGGTTTAAATAAAATGATGTATGCAGGTTTTATATGAGGGATGCGAGCATCTGTAGATGTTAGTATCCATGGGGTTGGGCATGGGCTAGTACCAATCACAAGTGGCTATGTTGTGGCAAAGTGTTACAGTTCAGTGTTATAGTTCACACTCTAAAACCCTGGACCCTGAACAAAGAAGTCTCAGGGTTTATATAGGGAGATAGGGAGTTACATTTCGGTTTCTCAGAAGTCATCTGGTGGCTGATGCAATACATCAGCAAAGGTATAGAAGCAGAAAGTGTGGGCTAAGTCTCATCTCTGGTCCTTGGGTTACAGAATGAGGGGAGGGGGATTTGATTACAAAGGCAGGTGACTAAGGTCAGGTTGGGTCAGCCATTACTGACCTCGTTACCATTTCTAAAGAGCTGGAAAAGAATTTCATGACTTCTTGTCAGAATCTAGAGTCTTATTTGGGCCCTGGGACATTCCTGCCTCAGCTGTAGAGGAACTACTATATAATGGTCACATGATTTGCTTTTACAGTACATCTATACACAATGTAAATAATTGACCTGTAGAAATCAATGTATATAGAAGAAGATGTGATTAAAATTAATGAGAATATAACTTTCAATATTTTACTTCATACTTCAAGGGCTCAATGCCACTTTCGGGAATGTGCCCATTTCCCTTTGGAGATTACTCCCCTAGATCATGGAAATCTTTAAATATGTAAGCTTTGGAGTTACTACTTCCTTGGAAATTTTTCAAATTTTTTTTTCCAGTACTGGAGATTGAGGCCAAGGCTTTTGTGCTGAGGTATACGACCAGTCCTTTTCATTTTTATTTTTATTTTTTTTATTTTGAGACAGGGTCTTGCTGAGTTGCCCAGGGTGGGCTCCAACTTGCTCCTTATCGTCTCATCCTTCCAGACTGCTGGGATTACAAGTGTGTACCACCATACAGGAAGTTATTCTTTCATTCTAGCATTGATTCAAACTGTTGTTCCACCTTTCCAGAACCAGTATAACTCTTAGGTGGTTTTGTATTTCACTATATTACATTCATCATCATGTCTCTTTTGTTTCTTCATTTATTAAAAAAACCCTCATTTGTGGTTAAACATATGCAAGATACAACTTAATATCTTATCCATTTTTAAGTGAGAAGGTCATTAGTGTTATGCATAGTCACATTTTGTTGTGTCTCAGTTCTCAGCAATTAACTTTTTTCTTTTATGCTTAGAAACCTTAATAAAATCATTCCTACATATCAATGGCTCACAAACTCCATTTTTAACTTGAAGAGCATCTGTCCTTTATAAATCAAAATTCCTGAAAGGAGAATGCATAGCAGAATAAAAGGCAAGTGTCCAACCCTACGTTATGCACTTTACCTTCTTGAACAAACTTACTCTTGTAAGACTGTGAAAGGTAGATTTGTAAGTAGAGTTCTACAATTTAGAGGTAGAGTGTGGGCTGAGGATTTAGCTCAGTGATTATAGTACTTTCCTTGCATGCACAAGGCCCTGAGTTTGATCCCCAGCACCCCCCCAAAAAAATAGAGGTAGAGTGCTACACAGTTTTTTCTATATCTACAGAATATCAATATATTTGTGTAAATTATACTGTATATATGTTTGTGCTTGTTATTCTGACGTAATGTATCTAGATAACATTTTCATGAGCCTATATTTAAATGTAGCATCATTTTAAGTAGACATTAATGGTATATTTATACTATTTTAAATTTTGTAAATATAAGCTAGTTTTAAAAAATTCATCAGTATTAAATGGTGTAAACTAAGAAAAAGCCATTAAAAACTTCTGCCCTTGATAGCCAAAACAATTTTTCTTCTTAAAAATAAACATATTTGCTTATCTATTCTTACATAAATTATCTATGTAAATGTGAGAATCTAGCATTATTTATTTGCACAATGCTACATTCTGAAACTCATTTCTACATAAAAATTTATTTATCTCTGCAGATAATTATTTCCTTATTTTTCTTTCTTTCCTGTCTATGTTCCAAAAATGATGATAGTTTCCAATTAATGTTTACATTAACCATTCATTTCCATATTGTTGCTTATTTTTATATACATTTTGTTAGGAAGACTCCTATGTTGGATGTTCATTTACACATATTTCTGAATATTGCTTGAAATTTATGTGTGGGATAAATTTCTAGTAGCCAGGTTCCCCCTTGGTTTTACCATACCATCTGTCTTAGTTACTTTTCTCTCATTGCTGGGACAAAATACCAGATGCCCAAAGTTGAAGGGGGAAAAGTCTATTTGACTTACAGTTTGTAGAAGTTTCAGTTCATAGTTGGCTGACTCCAAGGCAGGGTGACATGGTTGATGTGCATTGCAGGGGAGAAACTGCTCAAAGCAGGCAGAAGGCGACAAGGCAAGCAAGGGATAGACAAGCCTTTTTCTGTCATTTACATCTTATCCAGGCTACCAGCCCTTAATCCCAGCACCCTTAATCCTAGTGTCACATCCTTGATCCCAGCAGAACTATGCCAAAACCTATCAGTGGACTAATTTAGTAATCACACACTCTAGATGCCGCCACCTCAGAAAACACCCAACATATGACTGCATGAGGCTTTAAGGAGACATCTAAACACAAGACATAACATTCCACCCCTGGCTGCCCCAAGACTCATGTGCATCCCTTTATATTAAAGGCATTAAGTCCATCTCCAAGAGTTGCCAAAGTCTTAGCAGTTTCCTCATTGCTGAAAAGTCCAAGTCCAAAGTCTCTGAGATTTAAGTCAAACTCTTAGCTGCAAGTCCCTGTACAAATGAAAAGAAAGTTAAACACTTCTGACATACAATGGCAGAAGACAAACGTTTCCATTCTAAAAGGTACAAATAGGGAGGTACAAAGGAATGAGACCAAAGCAAGTCCAGAATCCAGAGGGCAAACGTTAAGTCCTATAGTTCCATATGCAGAATCAGATGCCATCTGTGGTGGAGTCTGAACTCCAAGGGGCTTGGGTGACTCCACCCCTACGACATTTCCGGTGCTGGTACTTCCCATTGCTTCTCTCTTGGGCTGGCTCTGCTCCCTCCTTGCAGCTTTCCTCAGACGATCCATGTTCCTGGCTTCTCCAAACATCTGGGGTCTCCACGGCACTTTGGGCTTCCCACGCCACCCTCTCAGGGGCACACTGCCTGGCCTCCCGGGCATTCCTCTGAAATGTGAGTGGAATCCAGGTGTCGAGTATTTTATCTCAGCGAGGAGAAAAGTGACTAAGACATCCTCTGTGTTCCCTTTTGTGGAGCATAGTTTTCTCTCATGTTCTATGAAAGTGACACAGTAGTTTTGTGGTAAATTCCACAGCTCTGTAAGGTCTAGGTCAGTAGTGGCAGATCTATGGCATCTGTGCCACAGCAAGCATGCAATCCCCTGTCAAGGCAAGTGTATGAGCTGTTTTTTTCTGAACTAAAACCTAATTTCAGTGCTGGCACTTTGCAATAAATAAGTGGGTTTTGGGTTGCAGTTTAGGCACTTGTTCTCTAAGGTTCGCCATCACTGTTCTAGATTGAAGTTTCACTGCAGTGTTCTGATGTACATTGTTACTGTGCGTATGCATTTACTATTCCTAGAATGTACACCTCGACTTGGTGCTCACCACAAGACAGCTTGTTTGTCTTCTTCTTGGCTGTGTATACTGTTTACTCGTGAGGAATTGTAAGTAAATGTTAATAAAGTACACAACATTAAAGTTTAGGTGAATATTTTCACATTAGCTCAGGATTCAAAGCCTATTAAAATGTGGGCAAAGAGGTGATAAACAGCAATTTATTTTCCATCAGTACTGAGAAAACGTTTGTTTCCTGTAATTCAAGTTGAGAAAACACTTCAAGATTCCCTTGTAATAGAATTTAACCTGTATTAGTAATATAATTATAATGTACATATTAGTACATCTTTTGTTGTCTTAATGTAAAATTCACATGTGCATTTCAAGATACAGAATATCAAACAGGTTCCATTTGAATCATTTAAGAAGATACTGGGGTTGTGAAAGTAAAGCAAATCTTCTTCTGAGAAGCCAGGAAACAACTCTGAAAGTAAGTTAAAAAAAAAAAAAACCTTTTGCATAAAGCAATTTATTTAATTGAACGCCCCCCTCCCATTTCAGCTTTGCCATTTACCGAGTAGGGAAAATAATCCTTAGGAATTAATTTATGGTCTCTAAGGACAGCTTCAAAACTTCACAACTCATCGAACTGGCATAACACCAGAGAGGCTTGCGCTTGATTTCATTTTAAATCCTTCAGTTCTTTGCCTATAGGGTTGGCATTGATTTCATTGCTACTTTCATGTGGGCCTAGGTAGCAATATCTATTAGACAGGTGAGTACTAATGTAATAAAAATAATGAAGCAATCTCTGTGCTCTTACTGGTTGTGTCTTATGAGATTTCATTTTCCTTTATACCATGAAGTTACTTAGTGAAGCCATCTATCATAAAGGGTACTGTTAGAAATACAATTTTCTCATGATGAATGATTATCAAAGTAACCTTTTTTGTAACAATTCATTCGTGGATTTGATAAATATTTATTTTCTGCCCATAATTCATGGAACACTGTGTTAGGCATATAGAAACTAAAGCCCTTGTAATTCCTGTAATTCTGAGGAACTGGGTCACGGGTGGCTGTATAATGGCACAGGTACTAAATAAATATTAAGATGAGTTGCCTTGGTTTTCAGACCTATGTATTCATAAGTTCCAATTTAGAGCAAAGTCAGATTCTAAAACTTAGGAATCTAATGAAAGTTGCCATTTTTTAAAGAAACTAATCCATGGCATTTATAATTGTGTTTCTGTGCTTTTTTTTGGAAAAAAGAAATAATTACAGTTGTAAAAATTTATTAGTTGCAGATATACAGAGATTACTATTACTGCTCTTTTTTTTTTCTTTCTAAAGAGATTGCCTTGAGGTGTTCAGATGCTACCTACAACTGGGCAAGCTGCTGGGAGGCAGATTGTTATTTCTTAAAAAATTCACGTGTATGATAATAGTATTAATACATTGGCTTTCTTATGTGACTTTTCAAAATGTTGCTCTTTGCCAGCTCTCCTCTCCCCTTGTGGATTGCTATTGATATAAGTCTGTATGTTGCAGGCGCTATTCTATGTCTTTTGTATAAAGAACATGGTATAATGTATCAATTAGAAAAACCCAAAAGTCATTTTGATTTAACTGAATGTGCTCAATGTTAAAATACTCTTTATCAAATAATTCGATTCAAGTATCATGTAAATCTACTTCCTTTTCAATCGATGCATAATGATTGCACATATTTATGGGATGAAGTGTAATTAATGTATATTAATATAATGTGTGACTATCAAGTCAGACTAATTAGTTTATCATCTCAAACATTCATAATTTCTGTGTGTTAGGAATATTTAAAATCCTCCCTTCTAGCTATTTGAAATATACAATTAATTACTGTTAATTATATTTACCCTGGTGTTCTATAGTTCTATAGTTCTGTAGTTCTCTTGAACTTATTCCTCCTATCTAATTGCAATATGGTAGTCAATATCCAACTCTTCTCTGTCCCCTTTCCCCTCTACACTTTCCAGCCTTTGGGAACCAATATTCTACTTTCCATATCTATGAGATCAATGGTTTTAGCTCCACATATGAATGAGAATGTGAAGTAATTATTTTTTTTCCATTTTGGTTCCTGGCTAATTTCACGTAGTATATTGTAAAAATCTGTCTCAAAACTTTATTAGAACAATTGGACCAGTATTGAGGTAAGCAAGCTCAGTTTTTCTGCCCCCAAGGTTAGTAATATTTCCCATTAATCATGGTTTCTTTTTACTCTATCTGCGATACATTTACACTTCTCAGAGTAGACCTTTGTTATTGTAGTCCAGAGATTATAGAGTTAACATGGACCTTTATGCTTTTTAACAAAAGGTGGCCAACTCAATCAGGACCTATTCAATTTTTGTCATTTTTAATTTGGTCACAGATTCCAACTTCTGGCATGTAAGTCAATTGTTAATGTGATATCACACACGACCAGAAAGGAAAACCAAATGGAAAGAAAAGAAAAAAATTGGTCAAAGTAGTGATCAAACGGTAGCTTCCTTTGGCCAGTTCCAGGGACACTTGAATAGTTTCTGTCTGGTCCCTCAAAACATGTGGGGCTTCTCTACCAAAGATTAAACTGGCTTTGCTCACATCACTGGGTCACTTCATCCCACTGGTCTTGGTTCAGCAATCCTCATCCAAGGCAAATAAATCACACTGTGCACTGGCAGAAACTAATGGCCGGAATTAGTGTTGTAGGTGACACATTCCACTTCCAACCACACAAATGTTCGGTCTCAAGTTATGTACAGTATCTAGATTTATGTCTAGCTTTATTTTCTTCTTCACCTTAAAATCTACTTACTGTCTTAAATCAAAACACTTTAACTTAGTCCCCTTGGCCAGTGAGAAAGATAAGCCATTTTAAAAAGAAACTTTCAACTTCTAGTAGATAAATAATTTTCTTCTTATTCCTTAAAGAGCTTCCACAGCCTTTGTCTTACAATCTCTTTTCTTTTTAAACTCACCACTTTAAGGAACTATATGTACACCTATTTTTGTTATATTAAGTGTACTTCACTTCCAAAAACCTAGATCAAGCCATTCCTGATTTCTGCAGCCCAGCTAACTTCCTGATGAACAGGGCCATTTGTTGGACTATATGTGTATGACTGAGGACTTTACAGTGCAGGAAGTCACAGCTTAAGTCTAACAAGAGGCACTCAATAAATATATATCAGAGCAGAAAAAATCTTCCATATAAGGTGATTATTATTTCAAATAATCCCTAAGGGGAGTAAAAATCATTTTTACTTACATTTTAATATTTAAAGGGAGAAAAAGAAATACTGATGAAGCAGACAGAATGCTGTGCCTGGGGGAGAATTTCGTGCACCTTTGCTCCCTGTGGTATGTCTGGCCTCAGTTACTGCAAGTGGCTTCCTGCATTCTATTCTCAGGTTTCGCTAAAGGCAGTGGGGCCAGATGGCATGCTATCTGCTATCGAGAAACAAAAGGGAATTTCTTCTTTACAGAAGTTATCTAACATAGAGCTTGGATGGCCTCTTCAGCAAAAAATACTTTTTGCAAAACCTAATATATAATTACAAGCTAGTGGAATTGTTTAAAATCTCTTTCACTGTTTTAGATATCCTTAGGATACTGACAAGTGTTAGTCAAAAGCCATTCAATTCATAAGCCTTTAGTTAAATATTACTGTATATTAGTTAGCTAATGAACTACATTGTTAATTTGTGGGTTCTATATATAATACGATATCATGTGTAAGGAGTTTGTGGAAGTTCAAAAGTGAAAATGTTGAGTTACTTCCAATCCATTACTTATTGTATGGAAGTCTTGGTCCTGCCCTTCTCTGACTGAGAATTTAGGCAGGCAAATTATTTACAACCCTGAGCCTCTTTTATCTAAATACAACTTGGGATAATAATGCCTGCTTCATGGGCCAACTTTAAGGGTAACTGTAGATTTTTAAGAGGATTCTGTAATAACTAAGGAAATTGTAACTACATCGTGCTATTTCCATGATATAACAAGTATTCTGTAAAAGGAGAAAATTCAAATATATAACAAATATGGAGGCGATGCTCAAAAGTCAATTTTATGTGAACAATGCATGAATCAAAATTTCTACAAATATCTCAGATTTATGTCTTATACACATATGTGTGCAAGTGTGTGCTTGCATGTGCACATAGATATACATATAGAGAAGAGAGTTCTGGAGAGATAATGCCAGCCACGCAACAATGGTGAACATACGTGTTATTTTTTCTTTGTGTGATTTTTTTTTTTTTTTTTTTTTTGGTGCCGGGGATCGAACTCAGAGCCTCGCGCTTCCCAGACAAGCATTCTAAACACTGAGCTAAATCCCCAGGCTCTTTGTGTGATTTTAAAGAAATGATTAGCTGTTAAACTTATTTGCTTACCATACTTTATGTATTTATTAACTAAAAAGCCATTTTTAGACAATAGGATATTTGGATGTTGTATTTGTTTTGCATAATAAAAGTTGTCTCTCAGGTTTACCAGCTATCCACCCCTGATACTTTGAATTTGTATCATGACTGTATGTTATATGGTCAGGCCAACGCATTCAGAGCATATGCTGCAGTAAGGAGGGGGTCTATACACATAATTGTAACCAATCCAATCCCAGATTTTGCTGAGTGTGAAACTGGTGTATTTTTAAATTTATTAACCCATAAAAGATTTACAAGTTTACTTACCGAAACATATGTTGTAAAATGTCTTTGGGAAAAAAAAGTTTTGCATTTCAAATCTTTTCATATACCATTAAATCTCTCAGTTTTTCAGTTTGGCTCCCTGACTTTTCTTGTGAAAGTTACACGATTTCTAGACTCACTTGCAAGGAAATGTAAACTGAATTATTTAGGCAAAACACGAATTGCAAGACTGTGTCAGAAGCTGGTTTGCCACTATACAGAAACCCTTTTATTTGGTGTAGGCATTTTTGGTCAGTTTTAGAAGATTTATAACATAATAATTCAAGAGCTACATACTGAGTTCTTAATCCCATCTATTCATGTACTTTAATTTTTATGGTGATGTTTATTAGGTTTATAATCTTAGCTGGTCTTAGCAGGATAGATGGAAAATTATAGTTATTAGACTCTCACAGTGGCCACAGCAGCTGTTTTCCTCCCTAGTGTTAATCTCAGTTAGTCAGCAATACAGTTTTATACTATAGTACTGTATATCTGGGACTTTGGATAGACACTATTTTTGCTAATTTATTTCAATTCATTAAAAAAAAAAAACTTTGTTTTCTACTGACATAAAAATCTATGAAAACTATGAGCCAGTTTTACTGATTCATAAAACTTTTAAAATGAACAAACCATGTACACCAAGAACAGCTTTTTAATTTATTCAACAAACATCAGTCCTTTCAACAAATACTGATGAGTATATACTATGTATCAGTTACCATGTCAGCTGCACTAGAAGTTAAAAGTTCCAATTTTATGCATTGGATAGTCTAATAAATATTAACTTTCATGGGTTATAAGTTTGTGACTTCCTAATAAATCATTGCATATAAGGAAATTTGAGTGTCATAATAATAAATATACCATTTTATGTAAAAACCATAGATGTGAAATAAAAAGCAACAGTAGCATTAAGGTTATAAATCCTGAAAATATTTTTCCTCACAGATCTTGCCTTTAAAGAAAATCTGTGTATCTTGTACTTTGGCAAAACCATTTATATATGCCATTTTCTCCTACCAGCTCTCTCATTTGGTGTGTTCCATGTAACAGCAGTCTAAAAAAGGGCATGCAGAATATTCACGTGTGGTGTGTATACTCACCTACATTGCATATCTTCCGGTCCCATGAAAAACAAGTCAAAGAGAAAAGATCTGTGCACGTTTTTCAATGTAGTTAACCCGCCCTGCTTTCTCTGATTTTCTAAACTCCCACGGCTTTGCTTTCTTGGCTGGGGTGATGAATTGCCTGGCTCAGGACCATTTCAGTAATGAGCAACTGCCAAGCACAGAACTAGATTGTTCTAGCAAACCAAAATCATCATCAGAAGAGAGGATGTTGTCGCCATGCTCCATTGTCACCCCAAAATTATCTGTAACATTTTCATAACATAACAAAATAATCAAAAAAATTCTGAGTGAGTCTTCTTCATATTATTAAAGTACACAGGCAAAACAAGCTCAGAATTCTCAATGAAGTTATTCCTTGGAGTCAAGGGAGTGTGCTGCCATTGCCACTCAAGGTTCTCTTTTGTAATCTCTAGCAGTTAATCTATAAATCCCAGTGACCTACGAGAGGAGGACAAGGACTGCAGGTGTTCGGGCACCATGATATCGTTAGCAACAATCGATGCATGGCTGTGTTTTCTCACTAATACATGGGTAGAGTACCAAATTCTTGAGCAATGTTAGATCTCTTTTATTGAGCTCATTAGTCTTGGAAGAATTCATTAATCATTTAAGCTTAGAAGAAAAATGTAACCTGGGATTTGGCAGCATGGTCAATAAGACATAAGTGAGTTTGTGGATGTTTGAAGAGAAAGGTAAATTAGAGATTTATAAATTTTAGCATAGGCTTTACTAGGATATTTAAATGGAGCTGTGCTTATTGGGGATGGGAGGGAGGTCATATGTGGGGGTGCTAATATAGGCGAAAAGAAAGACTTCTAAAAATGTGAGTGTGTTTCATACTAAAATATAGCATTCTGAAGAAATTGAAATTCTTCAATTTCTTTCCAAAATCGATTAACACAATCAACTTTGTAACCTCACATCTTACAGATTTTTATTCTGTCATCAAATTGTATCTTGCCTACTTCCTCTTTTCTATGCATAGTGCTGGCACTTTATTTCAGTCTCCTTTTTTTTTTTTTACGTGAACTATTACAATAATCTATGACTGCTTTCTCTGCAATTTCTCCTAGTCTATCATTCTTACTGTGTCAGGGAGATCTCCCTAAAACGTGGCTTCCTTATTTAAAAAAAAATAGTTCAGATAACTGTGCACAGTAACACATATCTATAATCCCAGCACTCTAGGAGGCTGAGACAGGAAGATTACAAGTGTGAGCCCAGCTGAGACAACTCACAACTTAGCAAGACCCTGTCTCAATCAATAGGTAGATAGATAAATAGATAGCTCGATTAAAAATAAATAAATAAATGGGCTGTGGATATAGCTCAGTGTGAAGGCTTTGGGTTCAATCCCAAGTACTTGGGGAAAAACAGTTCAGACATCTTCATTGCTTAAGCAATTAAGTATGAATATTTTAACAAAAATTTAAAACAACAATAATCATCTTTTAAACAACATATTAGCACATAAAGCTGACAACTCTCCAACTCCAAAGCTAATTTTGGAGATAGACTATTGATGTATCTTGCTTTCCAGAAGAGGAATTTGATATCCAAAGAGGTCAAATATCCTTCCAAATTCAAGGAGCGATGTGATAGAACCAAAATTGAGTAATTGTCCTATTACCACACAGACACATGTACACCACTTTGTAACACACCTTACTTCTGTTTAAATCTAACCTATCCTGTTTTTTAGATTCATGAACTGCCATTCTCTCCTTCTTGTACAATTTAATGCATTTAGACCTACCCACCCATCATCATTTAAATATCGCATACTTTCCCCCATTACCATCATGTTGATTATGTGCATTCCTCTTTTGTTTTGTTGACCTTTAGTCATTTTTATTTGGGTAACATCTTCTCATCCATCAGAGTTTTATTCAAAGATCTCTTTCTTGAAATATCTCTTACTTTCTTGAGTGGATCCCACCCCGTGCCCACAATATTTCCAAGGGCACGTGCTTCATACTTCTTTTGCTTAATTCACTGCATTCTTGCCATTTTTCATTTATGTATCCATAAGACACCATAATTCTTTGATAATGGATCACTTGTCTTTTACTTTTTCTTTCATGACACAATGATTGTCCTATTGATTCTATTCATAAATACTTAAGGAATGAGTGAATTATCCATGTACCTCAACTCAATGCATTACAGCAATGGCACTAAATTCGACATACTGCACTTTGTTTTTGTTTTTGTCAATAACTTTTGAAAGTTAAACCAAAAGTGCCTTCATGTTATTCAATAGAGTCATCTTGCGTATATCAGAATAGGTGAGAATTCGTTATCACAAACATTCATTTCCTAACCAAATACAACACTTTCACATTTTACTTTTCACTAACTCATAAGCTTGTTTGCAAAGAATTCCTAGGTCTGGGCATTGGTAGGCCAAATATGTTTGATTGGACCTTCTCTCACTAATAGATAAGTAATCTAGAACTGAATTTATGCTTCTTCATTAGTTGTCTTCTATTATGCTGTGCTAATAATAACTTTGACTTTGGCTATTTATTTATTTTTAGTAGATGGTCTCGCAATTTGAATGATTCTCTGTAGTTTTGCTCATCCCACCAGCCCAGATTGTCATTCTACATACAAATTTTAGCAAATCTCTGGAGAGAATTATTTTTATTTATTATTGTGCTATTACCAGTGAGTTAATCACTTAAATGCAAATTTCGTGAAGGTCTGCGATGAGCCTGCAGATGGGGGCAAATGCTGAGAATAAATTAGCATTTACAGATGCTGGCACTGGAATGAAACTTGGCTGTAGCTCCTGGCTGCTCCCCAGACTAGTGTGGTACCCTGGAAGTCATTGTAGCTCTGTGAGTTTCCTTTTCAACTTATGTAAAGTGTGAACTGTAGTAGCATTTGCCTCGTTGGAACTTTGTGATGATTAAATGATGTAATAAAATTAAGCAAAGAACATTATATGTGAATTGATAAATATTCAATTTTTGATTTTTAATGTTTAAATTAATTTCAATAAATATTTGTCAATTAAGTAAAAGAAACATAAAAGTTGAAGTTGTTCTCACAATTTTCATGTATATTTATATCCCTGATATAATGTTTGATAAAGTTAGAAAAACTCAAGTTTTCTTTGAGTTTTAGAAAAGAAACCTGTATCAGTATTTGATTTTCATAAGGCATGAGTTAAGGCTTTCTTTCGTAATATTACTATTACTACTAATAATAATTTAATTATAATACCTGCATTTTAATAGACATTTTCATTACCTTCTTTAATTCTTAGAGTAAATCTTGTGAAAGATGGCATGGTTTTCCTTGTTTTATAGCTAGATCAACAGTCTAACACACAGAGTGAGAGACTCAATCCATATTATTGGGCTCCTTAATGGCTATTTAAATCCTAGAACTCAGGTATACTTACTCCAGTACTACATACATCTCTTCCCTAAATATTGATGCACTTAGAATTTGAGAATTATTGGCTCTTGCATGTAGTGTAATATGGATATAATACATTTATATGGGGGGAGATATGGGCAGATAGAGATGGAGGTAGAGCATAACCTATAGGTAGATGTAAGTGTAGGTAAATAATTACGCCTAGAATATATATATATACACATATATATTTAAATGCATGTGAAGAGGAACACGAAAGTTTTCTAAATTGACTCAGAGTATGGTTCATTTTGAACAACTCAAGAAAGTTGTTATATCTCTGCTCGTTAAATTTTTAGTATAAGGCCATCTGGCCATTGCTTATCTCTTCACTCATGCCCTGCTATTTGCTGCCTCTTCCAAATTCTCCCAGTAGAATTCAGCTGTGTAGAAATATTGTGGTGAATAATTGCTTCATCATTTTAGATTTTTTTCCTCATGATATTGCTCATCCAGAGTCCGCCTGGGCCCTTCTTCAATCCAGATTTAACCTGATGAATGCCGAGTTAACTTTGAAGATAGCAAATGAGTTGCTTTCTCTGTGGTGTCCTCTGTGAGTTTTCTATATTAAACATCCCCAGAAGTTGTGAAACTTTCCTTGTCCTGTCACATTGAAAAGCACTGATTTAAGTCACACTGATATTCCCCACCTGTAGCACAAAACCTGGCACAAATATGAGATCAGTAAATATTTGAATCAGGCTCAAAAGTATTAGGATAGATATATCTTTGGGGCTTTACAGAAGGAAAGGTGAAAGGCAAATAAGAAAAACTGAACAAATTTCTAATTATCCTTTTTTTATCTCCAACAGTTCATTCAATCCTCACATATTCATTACCATCTGATAAATTGCTTCTACTAACCATGGATTCTGCAAGAAGCAAAATATACATGAATCTCAGCCTGAAGCCTAATTTTTTTCTAAACTAAAGACTATACAAGTAAATAAGACACATATAGAAAACAGAAAAACCTCACATGGTGATAAATCCTTTGGAGAAAGATAATGCAGGAATGTAGTGTATGGAATACTGACAGGGGCTTAAAGTTTTACATAGGATGGCCACCGAAGACAGGCTGAGACTGAGTAGGTCATATTTGAGAAAGAACTGAAGGTGACAAAACATTGAGATGTTAAGGTGCCTTAGGGAAGAGCATCCTGGGCAAATGTAATAAATAGCAAGTGGAAAAGACATAGACAATGAATATGTATGCCATGTTCTAGAAAGATCTAGGAAGTCAGATTGCCTGGACAACAGCAAGGGATGGATGAAGCACAGAGGATCTGGTCAACAAAATCATTCAGTGACATAAATTCAAAGAAAGTTGGTTAATAAGGGGAAAATGGGAAGTGAATGGGAGGTTATAAAAAGCGAAATGTCATCTGATTAAATATTTTGAAAGGATCAGCCTGACTTCTATATTGGGACTAAACTAGGGAAGGTTTACTTGGACCTTCTAGCAGAGGGGCAAGGAAAAAGACAGAGAGACCAGTTAGGAATTCATTCCAAGAGGTTAGGTTACAAAGGATGATGACTTGCTCCAGGGTGGTAGAAGTGGAGTTTGCAAGAAGTGACTGAATTGCGAATGTGTTTGAAGAGAGAGACAATAAAATTTTCTGAGAGATTATATTTGGGATGTAAAAGGAAGGAAAGCATCCAGGATTAATACAGGATTTCTGACCTGAACGTGTTGGAAGTGAGCCATGTCATTAACCAATATAAATAAAGTTGTGAGAGGAACAGATGAGTCAAGGTCAAGAATTCATCTTTGAGCATATTTATTTTGATACATGTTTAGCCATCAAAATGGAGTCTCTAGGGGCTGGGGATTTAGCTCAGTGGTTAGAGTGCTCGTCTAGGAAGCACAAGGCCCTGAGTTTGATGCTCGGCACAAAAACAAAACAAAACAAAACAAAACAAAACAAAAAACAAAAAAACCCCGCAGTCTCCAAAACAGGCAATTTGTCCTTGAATCTGGAGTGTAGGGGAGCAGTCCAGGAAAGATGACATTTTAAGCTATAGAATTAGAGGATATCAAGCAAGGACTTAGTGTAATCAAAGAAAAGAGGTCCAAAGACTACTTGCTAGGGTACTTTCGTATTAAAAGCCCTGGGAGATGGGAAGGAACTTGTTATGGAAGCTAAGAAGTGAAGAGTGGGATGATAAGAAGTCAAGGATCATTGGCAAATTTCTTCTGTATGGGACAAATAGTGAAGATTTTAGGCTTTATAGGGCGATAGGTGTCTGTTATAAAGACAAAATTCTGCTTAATGAGAAAGTAGCCATGTATATCAGATAAACAAATAAGTATTGTGATGTTCCAAATTAATTTTATTCACAAAAAGAGGCAGCTGACCTAATCTGGTCTATAGGCTGTAGTTTGCTAATCACTTCCAAAAAGCCAAATAAATAAATAGTTTCCAGGTGGAAGGGATTCTTAATTGTATCAGATACTGCTGTTTTAGCGAAGATAAAATATAGGAATTCACCATTAGATTTAATGACTTGGTAGCATTCAGTGATCTTTACAGGAACAATTTCAGGGAATTTAGGGAGTGAAATCATAACACCAAAAGAGTTTCGTGTCAAGAGAGAATGGAGGAAAGGAATTGTAGTAATAGAAAGTGCCAAAAAATTTTAACAAGTTTCCATTTAAAGTGAACAAAGAAATGGAACCATAACTGTGAGTGGGAAATCGAATGAAGAGAGGATGTCTGTAAAATGGGAAAATAATAGTTTAGCACACTCCTGGGAATAATCTAGAAGACAGGGAGTGACTGGTGATGCAGGAGGGAGTGGAGTTTATTCCCGGAGCTGTGCCCTGGAGTAGGCGACAGGCAATGGGATCTAGAGCTCACAAGGTATGATCTGTGATCAGAACACAGACTGGTGACCCACAGTGTTGGGCATCAATGCAGGTATGTGGGGAGATGTGGGGATGGGAGGCTGGAAAACAATTATCTACTGATTGCTTCAATTTTCCTAGATAAGTGAGAACTAAGTTCATTGATTGAGAATAGGGAAGGAGGCATTGGAAATTTGAGGAAATAGAAGAGAATAGTCATCTAGACAAAAGGTTCTCAAATTTCCCTGCATATTAGAATTGCATACCGAAGGGAGCATTTATAAATTCCAGTGCTCAGTTTGTGACCAAGACAACTCAGAATCTTGAGACGAGGCCTTGCTTTGGTACTTTAAAAAAATAATCCAGAGTACACACAGAAATTTGAGTTTAAGATTCCCGGGTCATGCTAACAGCCAAATTGAAGTTACTGGTCATGAATTTGAAATGAGACCAGTCAAAATGATTGTATGTTTTCTTCCAGAAGTTTCAACTGCTTGAGAATGGGCAATAAATGGATAGAAAGTTGATAGTAGTTGGTATTTGAAATTCATCAACTGAGTGCTGGTATTGATAGGGAGCAAAGGAGTTTGAGGATATATGCAAGAGTGCTTAGGATACACCCTGGAGTTTATGCTTTATTGGTGAGAACATGAAGTATATAAGGGATAGTGAAAAGCTGTTAGAATGAGTGGCTTATGGATTCGGTAATATGGAAGAATTATTGCAATATGACAATAGATAGACTCTGTTGCACATGGAAGTGGTAAGAGTTAGAAAATGTGAAATTTGAGACTGATGTTATTACAAGATCTGGGGTGTTACCACAGGACCAGGTGACTGGTGACAAAATTAGACTGAAGGAGAAGATCTTTAGAATCAAGGAGATTAGTGAAATACTGGGGCAAGATGGTGCGAGAACTGTCTTCAGTGGATGTTTAAAGACTCAGAAGTTATGAAAAGAGTCAGTATATTAGAGAGGGTTACAGCAAAGTAGGAGCAAGTATCTACCTCAATGAGAGGGCGCCACTCTCCCTTAGGTAGTTGCACATTCTCCTCCTTTCACAGAGAGAGATCCCAGGTTTAGACATTTTGACGATACAACCATATTAATTTCTTATGCTTTTTTTTAAAGATATTTTGCCTTATTTTTATGTCAGGTATTAGTAACATTAGTTTCTCAAATCCTGAGTTCGATCCCCAGCACCCGCCAAAAAAGTTTCTAAAGTTAATTGTGTCACCATTACTTTTTACACTTAAAGATAGCCAGTCATTGTTTTGGGTACAGGCAGTTTTTCTTCTTGAAGGAATGCACCTCGTAGCTACAGGAATGGCTCAGCAATAGTAATAGAATTACTTTCCATGGAGACTATGTTTTGCTTCTCTCAGTCTCACTTTTAATATTAGCCTTCATCTGATAGCAAAATCAGCAATCCTCAGCAAAAAGAAAAAATATTGTGTTTTTGAAAGCAGTGAGTCTGAAAAATTACCTGCACGATGAGTTTGTATTTCAATCTTGGGTTAACAAGTTTGTTGTGATGGTTTTTGTTTTCTTCTTGGTTATGGAAACGTGGTATGTGAAGAAATGCAATATGTCAATGAAAAGCCTATTAAATATTTCCAGAGTCCAAAACATCTGAAGCCTTTAATCTAGCACATGACATGTAAATGATCCCTGTGATAGAGTTCTGTGTGTTCCAAGTTCATCAGATTTGACTGATGTATACTTCCTGAAATTATAGTGCACTTGAACAATGTGAATCTTAGAGGTATAGAGTAGAAATGTTCATCTTTGTATGAATGAGATAGCAGACTTTCAGCTAAGATTTGATGTGATTTACTACCTCCATCTACATCAATCACCAAACATGCAAATCATTTCGACTCCCAGGAGAGCCAGGGCTGATTCATTGAGACAGAATGACTCTTAGTCACTTAAGAGCGAGTTCTTTTCTCTCACCTCCAGTTCTTTACACAGGCTATTTCACGGATGTGAACAATCTGATTTCTGTGCCATGCCAGTTTTTTGCACCTTTTAGAATCAACGATATATTTTCCAGCACGTTTTCTGATTAATCTAGATTACACCCTCACTCCACCAATTGTTCCTGACCAGTTTTAACTGGTCATATTTTTATATCAAGTATTTATTAGCACATACGGGTAATTATATTCATTTGATACTTTGTTTATTTAAGCTCCCCAATGTTATTCTTTATAACAATTATTCATATAAATGCTTCACCAACTGTGAAACTTGGAGTTGGAATCTCCTAGTGTAGATTATGAATTTCACTCTCTACCCTCTGTAAAACTGTCCATTTGTGATGCTTGCAATTAGTTTTAGATTTAAGGTCTTTAGTGAAGTACTTCAGAGCAAGAGTTTTCTAGCAAGATAAAATTTGCAGTTGAGAATAGATTCGTATCTGAGTCACCTGGGAAATTTCCTTTCTTTTTACCACACTCACATTCCTTATTCCCAGCCTACCCCCACAAGCAAATCTACTAAGCCTCGGTCAAGTATTTGAAATCTGATAAAATTTTATGCATGGATCCATACTGCAGGTAGAATGAATGTGGATTCTAATAACCTAACTTGACAAGAAACCAGATGTACTTTTTCTTTCTTCATTTCATGTCTTTCAAAAGTGAGCTCTTTTTGAACAATGACACTAAGTTGACAAATTTAATCACAAATGTTTTATTTTTTTCATAGACAAGGAATTCAAATCCTATTTCAAGACTCCTCTAAAGCAATGTATTTCTGTTATACAAAACTTGTTTCAATTATTTGTTGTACTAAATATATGTAAGTTAAGTATATTAAGACATTTAAATGTCTAAATTTATGATTCCTCCCTCAAGGCACTTAACAAGGTAATGAAAACTGCTTTTGCCTCTCTCAGCTCCTTAGCAACGTGTCCGTATTTGTGATGGGTCATATAGTGGTTCCTTCTTCTCCCTTTCCAGCCTTGTCTTCCTATTCATCATCTAAATATGACAAAAATATATGTCTTCCCTTTTCCCATTCCTCATACAGGTCTGGGCACAGAATAGGCATTCACAGCAGTTAGGAGGAGGACAGAAGAGAAGCCTGTATGGTTCCCAATTTGCACATGCTCTTCACAACTCCAGAAGTACCCTAAATCAATCCCTATTGATTTCAGCCCTTGAAACTCTATAATGCTTTAAGGCCCAGCCATAGTACTCTCTCTTTCACATAGTTCTCCCTTCTGCTCTTGCTTATCTCACTTCTCAAGCTTTTTCTCTGTTGCTGCTGTAAAGTTTGCACCTACCTTGTGCTTCTATCCTATCCTATTTATGCATGTGCATTTAAAAGCTTACCATGCCCAGACTTTCTGATAGTAATGGAAAAATTAAGTACATATCCCTATAATTTAATGGTACTTTCTTTTGCATTTTTCTTAAGAACTGTTCCTCGCGAAACAAAATCTGAGGAGGGAGCAGTGTATCTAATTTCTCTTTCAGTATCATTATTCAACATACAACAGGTCCAGTGTAGTTGCCATGGATCCATTGCTTGTTTAGGTCTGCAGTTTTATTTTCTAGTGGTACTAATTCTTTGCTGATATCTTTACTTTTCATTCGGTTCTCTGGGCAGCTCGCTCTAATCATTTGTGAGACAGCTACTTGGGAGCCAACCCATGGACACTAGAATCAAAACATAGTTTGTGTCTTACAATCTCTTCATCTGTAATATGGAGATAAATACAGTACCTTCCGTACAGAGTTGTTAGAATCATTACACACAAAGCACTTAGAATGCAGTAAGCTCTCAGTAAGTATTATTATTCATATGGTGTTCTTCAGTAATCAAAATATATGATGACACATTGTTTGCATTCAATACCTTTCTTTTGTGAAAGTTGCTATTAACATAAAGGTAGGTGATTCTTTTCTTTTTAACATTTTACCTTCCAGAAAGCATGAGACATAGTTCAGAGTTGCTTAAAGACAAAAAGAAGGACCAATAAATTAAATTACACACTCTGGATTATAGGTCAGTACTGAAATTCAATGATCTGACCACAGGGTCAGTATGTCTGCCACTAATCCTGCATGTCATCAACCTTACTGGTTCTTTACCTAGTCTGGTTCAAAGTTTATACATATATCAGCAATACAGTTATGAGTCATTCTTAGAGGGCAACATATTTAAACTGTGAAACGTCTTGAACTGAATTATCATTACCTATACTATACGTATGTTTAGATCATTTAAAATAATTTCTTCACATTTGCAATAAACATTTGTGTCATTTGCTTTAGATGGATCTTGAATTGTTATTTACTTTTCCTCCTACCCATGTTAGAATTATTTAAATTACTTGTAGAGCCTGGGCAAGTCTCAGACTAAAATTTCTCTAATTGTTCTCCCACTGCTACTTCCACCTATGCTAAATTTCTCCCTCCTGTACAGGCATTAGTGAATTCTCCAAAGATGCCTTGGGATTCTCATCTTTTCCCCTTTTCAAACTTTCCGGACAACTCTTCTTCCCTTGCTTAGAGTACTAAACTTGTATGAGTGTTCATAAATGCTGCTTTCTACTTTCGATATTCCAGTACCAATGCTAGCAATCGAAACCAGGTCTTGCTGTGTTCTCTTTACTCATTATTTATGCAAGGTGAGCATCAGCCTAGGAATAAGGTATTATGTCTTGTCCCAGACATATTTACAAGTGTCCAATTCGTGCTGACCATGAAGTTTGACTTTAAAGGGCACCGTTATTCATGTTTTCAAAAAATATTTACACTGGCAATACATTTGAATCCCACATTATATTAGTCTGATGTGGAAAACAAACTATGATTTTCTTGATATTTATCTTATCCACTGAGTAGTTTTGAATATGATTTTAAAAATATTCTTCAGCTCATTGAATAGATTAAAATTGTCATCTTGAATAGATATAGGAGTCATGTACTATAGTGAGGTAATGAGAGAATATCACAAAATTTTTTTCTGATAAAAGTTTCATCAGAAGTACAAACAACTCTGAGATTTCTGGATGTATATACAATGAATACCTAAGCAAAATTTTCCTAATGTTTTGTATTCATTGCCTCAGATAGAATAAATGATAATATGATATTTTTCTGGCAATATTTTATATCATTAAGGGGGCCAAGAATATTTGAATCACTTGTGTGTGACATAAGTTCAAATTTTAGAACCCTGCTGTCCAACAGAACTGTTTGTGGTGATAGAATTTTTTTGGATTTGTACTCCACTGTCTAATATTGAAGCCACTAGCCATATATGTGCACCGAAGACTTGCGATATGATTGATGTAACTGGCTAGATAATTGAATTCTTATTTTTATTTAAATTTTTAAAATTTTGTTTATTAGTACATGGGTGTAGTACATAATGTTTTCATTCCTTATATGGGAAGGTGGTACAAGAACACAACACATTTTAATTCCTTTTTTTCTCCCCTTTCCATCACCCCCTTTCCTTCTCCCATGTCTTGATCCCCTTTCTTAATTTAATTTTAAATAGCTACTTGGGGCTATTGGATACACATTGGATGAACAACAAGATCTCGGCGACTTCCCCTAAAAGTATAAACCACACAAGGCAAGATCACTTTGTATTTGTTCTCAGACAAGTGTCCTACTAAAAGGAAACACAACGTCTATATTAAAAAAAAAGCACACTGGAAAATAATTCTGATATTTAATAATTTTTGCAACAGTGGCCAAAATAGATCCTCTTAACTCTCCTCAAAGACCTCTCACCATGCTTCTTCTGTGCTTTCTCCTTATTTCCCCTCCAAATACTCTCTCCTTCTCAGATCTTCCATGTCATGCTTCCCTCCCCCATCATCATATCCTACCTCTTCTATAGACATTTTGAATTCTATCATTGTTTCCCTTACCTGAACCAATACACTAGTAGGTCCCTGAAAAGCTCACCAAAAACAAAATTGTCATCCTCAAACAGGGCATGGGGCAGGTTGTAATTTTAAGTATGTAATTTTCTGTCTGCCATAAGAATAAATATTTATAAGGAACACATTAAAGATTACATATTAAAATCATGTGTAGATGTCAGCCTTATTCTTTCCTTTAGCCAAGATTATTTCCAATCTGAATTTCACGAGGGCTGTAGAATTTTAAGAAAAAATAAACTAATGTTTGCTGAATATTTTGAGTCATAGCAGTATCTCAAGGCAATAACACCTCAAGGTGTCTTCCATCTCTTTGATCTGATGAAAAATTGAATAATAATATACGTTGTACATGATTAAAACCAATGAGCAAATCACTTTGTAAGTGAAAGTAATTAGTGTATATGGGGAGGTGTGTGTAAAAATGCCCTTTATCTTTCCTGAAACGTGCACTTATCCTACAGATGTTAGATTATATTCATTTGGGATTCAGCCAACAAATATTTGTTGAGCCTTTACTGAGTGTTAGGTATTTGTTTTAAAAATTATTTCTAAGTATTAGTAACTAAAAGATGACTGTCCCAGCTGGGCATGGTGGACCTTGCCTCTAATTTCAGCACTCTGGGAGGCTGAGGCAGGAAGATCACAAGTTTGGTGCCAGACCAGGCAATTTAGGAAGACTCTGTGTCAAAATAAAAATTAAATAAATAAAGGGATGGCCGGGCATGGTAGTGCATTCCTGTAATCCCAGCACTTGGCAGGCTGAGGCAGGAGGATTGCCATGAGTTCAAGGCTTGCCTGGGCTACATGGTGACTTCAAGGCAGCCTGAACTATATAGTGAGACACTGTGAAAGAAAGAAAAGAAAGAGAGAAAAAGGAAGGAAAGAAGGAAGGAAGGAAGGAAGGAAGGAAGGGTGAGCTGGGTATGTAGCTCAGTGTGAAGGCCCAGGGTTTAATCCCCAGTACTGTTAAAAAAAAAAAAGGGAAAAAAGTAAAAGAATGATTGCCCTTGCCCACATACAGCCTGTAAGCTATAAGGGTAGGCAGATAAAAATCAAGAAAATCTATAGCATAAAGTTACTTGTTGTGATCTCTGTAACAGGAATGGATGTGGCTAGATAACAAAGGATAACAGGGTGGGGACATTATGACTACTGGAAACTAAGTCATCCCATGTTAAATACAGAGTAGCACATATGCACAGAAATACTCTTTACTGTTTTGTGGATTTGACTTCGGTATAACCTCATCTCCCTTAATCTGTTTTAAATTGCCATAACAAAATACCCCAGACTGGGTGGTGTATAAAGAAATTTATTTCTCATAGTCCTGGTGATGGAAAAGTCCAATGTCGACTTACCAGCATCTGGTGAGGGCTTTCTTGTTTCATCATAACATGGCAGAGGGCTTCACAAGCTAAGAGAGTGCAGGAGAGAGCGAGTGGAGCCCGCTGTTATAATTATTGTCCTCACCTATGATCACGCCCCACATCCTAG
This sequence comes from Hystrix cristata, assembly GCA_004026905.1. Lineage (NCBI taxonomy): Eukaryota > Metazoa > Chordata > Mammalia > Rodentia > Hystricidae > Hystrix > Hystrix cristata. Next base: position 34,307 of record PVJO010004622.1, read on the forward strand.
ATTCATCCTCGATGATTTCTTTTTGTTCCACCTCACACATACGACCTTTTGATACGGTTACGATGGTGAATACATTTCAATATGAGTTTTGGAGGAAATACTCAAACCGTAGCACTCTCTCTTTATATATTATATATTGCTGTCCCTTACATAGATTTTGGTAAACTGCAGTCTGACTTTTGAATAGCAGATGTGAATTGAGAGTTTCACTTAATTGCTAGGAGGTGCTGAATACCAATCAGCATTTCAGTATGAAAAATATTTTTGTTTTATCTGATGAACATACTTTTTAAAGAGTCGTCCGTTTATTTTATGAAAATGGGTGAAATCAAAAACTGAAGTGTTTGTATGACTAAAAAGGAGAGACTCGTGGAGATAATTATGCATGTTGCATTAGCCACACACAGATGGATCTAAGCACTTCGGGTGCATCATAAACTGGTATGCAGTGGGCTCCACTGGGAAGAAAAATAACAAAACCAAAGCATACATACAAAATACCAATATTGCAACTTCCTAATGTTGTGTCGAACAGTTAACATCTAATTGAGTATTTTTAAAATAGATGCTAAGACTCTTGGAATGGAAACCTACTTCTTATCATGTGAGTCTATTAAAATTTTTATAATAAAATTAATTTAAATTCTATAATGCATTATGTAGAAATTAAAAAGAATATTTCTTATACATTATCTTTTTCCCCAAGATGTTATTTTTTTCTCATTTTATGCCTTACAAAATGGAGGCTAAGTAACTAGAGGAACATAATGTAGCTAGAAAATTACATAGATGGGATACAAATTTAGAATGATCTGGTTTCAAAGTCCATGTTCTTTCCTGTTAATGACCTATTTTTAAAAATACATTTATGAAAGATTTAATTTGTATCATCACAAAACTATTTTCTCTCTTCATTCGTGTAGACACGAAGAGTGAAATCACAGCTTACAAAAGAATAGTTTTAGTATGCTCATTTTTTCTTTTTGTTGTCAAGGATGAGAACTTTATATCCTATGTTCTTTTTAAAACCCAATTTGATTTCCTGCCCAGAAAAGATATCCATTTATATTTAGAAATTTACGAAATTTTTATTATGCTAATCTTGCTGGAGGATAATTTTCTTAAGATTATGAGTAGTTGATTGGCACTAGGTTTTCACATGTAAAGGGGAAAATTCTATTAAGGCATTAGTGCTTTGAATTTATTAAAGAAAGAGCCAGTCTTTCCAATGTTTTTGTTCCTTGATATATGTCTCTTTCAACTCGGATACCTTACCTTTGATTTTTCCCTAGATAATATTTCTTAATAAATATTATCTTTCTCATACTCTAGAATCTGTTTATCCATCACTCTAGACACACACATATAGAACATAAATTTTTAGTACAAGGTTTCTTGAAATATTTGCCTATTATCAGTGGCTTCTTTAGGCAAAGGAGGTGTTTTGTTAAGAATCTGAAAATCTACTCAGGAGGGGTGTTCCAGGGAGCCTCTTTGTGGTTACTTGGTATAGCTTAGAAACAAAGTCAATTTAACAGTGGACTGATTTGCAGAAACCTGCACCTATCAGAGACTTAGTTCTCTGTGCTGTGTGGGAAAGTTACATTGGCTGATTTCAGAAGTTACTGTGGGAGGCTGGGGATTTAGCTCAGTGGTTAGAGTGTTTGCCTTGCAAGCACAAGGCCTTGAGTTTGATCTCCGGCACCAAAAAAAATGGGAACACATTTTTGCACAATCCTGCCAAAGTCACCAACCTGTATGCTTTGTTGTTCCTGAGGTATCCAAAATAAAAATGCATGAAATTCTGGCATTCCACCTGCTCCTTTATCTGGGATAAATGCAGTGGTAGAGTTTTTGTCAGGTAGAAATATTTAAGATGAAAATCAAGACATGTGCATACCCCCCCCACAGTCTTGTATTTGACTTGCATTTATTTGCTTGAATTATCCTATTGAATCCTAATTGCTGAACTCATATATTGCTTCTCCCCAAGGAACAGGAAATATTGCTGTTATCAAGATACTATGCTGCTCGTATCTATATTGGCTACCTACCCTCTTAGCGCTTATGGCCAGTTTATCAGATTAAAATAGAGAAGGAGAAATCTTATGTAGGAGGAATATGTTGATAAACGGTGATTTTTATCTCGATAATTTTACGGAACATATGAACCGACGTTGTCAGTTATTAAAGTAAGTGTGCTGAATGCCCTCTGTGTGTGTATCAGGACAAGTGGCCTAATCAAGTTCAACTGTTCTGTGTCTATTTGGCTCAGCTTAATTAAAATTCAGCCCTGCTTTTGAGCAAGCCGCAGTGGTTTGGCAGACCTTCAAAGGGCTATACTGCAGCAAACAATAAAAGCGATAAAGGCGCACAATAACAATCAATACAATGCAAACTCCCCTGTTACTCACAAATCAAGTAGAAAGTGGTTCCTTGAAGCACTCTGGTCTCTTACTGATGATAAAATTTTTGCATCACTTTATTTGTAAGTTTGCTTACCCTTTCCTTGTCAATGGGCAGTTTTTCTTTTTTACTATTAATGGGGCAAAATAGTGCTAGTAAGTCAGATGAGTACAATACAAATCCTTTTAAATTTCTGAAGTTCTTGTTTTATTTGTTGTACAATATGGATGTAAACTTGCAAGAGAATTTTTTTTTCCTGTATGGGGAAAGCAAGCCCTAATTCATCTTCCATTCATTTGTGTGGAGAGATATATTCTGGGTGATCATCCTTTTTATTCAGTTCACTGTTTTTGGCTGACTGCCTTGGTCCCAGATTTTCTCACAAACTGCCATCTGGCATTCTCACTGTCCCCCACATATAGCTCTGTCAGGACCTCCTTCAAGCAGGCTGGAGAATTTCACAGCTTGGGGGCACAGGAATATGCACGAAGCTGCAGCCACTTCAGGACAGATTTCTCACCTGCAACCCAGAGATCTGTCATTGCTAGATGTTTAGTGGTAAGAACTGCTAAAGCGTTCGTGTTCAGGGAACCTGGAGGAAGTAGAAACTCACCTCTGATTAGTTGTATTTTTAGCCAGTCTGTATCACAGAATAGAGATTTTAAAACCCTGGTCCAAATTTTGCAATTTCATCTTGAAGCATCACTATGTGTGAGTTCGTAAAGAAAAGACTTCTAAAAATTAATCAGGGCATTATTATTACTTTTACAGCAGAAGCAATTGTAGTGTCATCTCAAAGTTATAAATGAAAAGTTTTATGTGATAGACTGTATTTGTAAATATCATTTTGCATTGTAGTTGAGATCTAATAACAGGAATGTTTCAGAAGGCATCGAAAATATATACATCGGAACAGTAATTGTTGAAGATATCAGGAAGTGTTTTGTTACAGCTTTTGCCTCAGTGAAATGCTTTCTGTTCTTTGTGCATACCACGGGTTTGGCTTTGAGTTCTGGGCTTTATTGAGGCACTCAGGTAGTTCTTAGAAAAGCAAGTTTCACCGTTGTATTAGCTTTGACTAACTTCTATAGCTAAAAGAGAGGTCCTGGGGTGGAGCCATCACAACTGTTCACAGAATTCTGGCCAGGAGAATGGCTGGTTGCAAGTCCAAGGTTTTTGAACTGTTTTTAGTGCTCTGAGTACATCTCTTACCAGCTGTAGTGGAAGATGTGTTTTTCATTTCTCCTATATTCTTTATGGTAATTTCTTTTACATTCTGTCCATTACCAACCGATTCCTCTTAAATTTACTCAGCTTTCATTTTTGGCCAGGCTATTTTATTAAGATCTTAAAAGGCAAGAAATAAATGTGAAAATGCTATTTAATGTTTAACATAAGAAACCCACTTTCTTACTACACTGAAAAGCAGCAATTTCAAATTGGAAAAGCTAAATCAGGTGCTAGTTTGTATTTAAGATGCCACATTAAGATGGTCTTTGCACAAGACTTATTCTAAGAGTTGGCAATATAGCTTAGTAGTAGAGCACTTGCGTACTATGGGCAAAGCACTGAGTTTGATCACCAAAATTGCAAAAAGAAAATTCTAAAGCACTTGTACTTATTTATACATGAAGTTTAATGAAATTTCTGCTGTTGCATAGTGACTGCAATGTTTCATTTTGTGTTGAACAATTACATATATTCTACATGTATATTAAAAACAAAATTGTAGACACAACTAATATAATTTTTCTCTTAGGTAGTTCAACCAGAATTTCCATGTGAATTAAAATATAGACTAGTCAATAATTATTCCTTCTAGAAATTTCCATCATTTTTTATGTTCTAAATATTTTGGGAAGGCAAATTTGTGCCTCTTAAAAATGCGATTTTCTTAAAATGTGTCAGGAATGTATTTTTCAATTTTACTCAAATACTGTATAGTTTATTGTAGAAATCATTCCTCATTAGTTATATTAAACAGTTATGACACAAGCCAATGAATGTCAGATTAAACAAATCAAGTCACAATATTTTCAAGACACTTGGTGATTTTTTATACTTGTATTTTATTAAGCAAATATATTTCTGATATTGTTCTTTGTGCTCTTGAATTATTATGTGGAGAACCCATGAGCTTAACGGAGGTGAAAATCTCAAAGACTTTATATTCCCCAAAGCCAAGCACAAATAAAAATTTAGGTAGACCAGTGGCCTCATGTGCACCTCGATTCTCCAGCTGATCAGTCGTTTCATTCCTGAGCACACAACTGTAATCTGCTTGGGGCATTATTTTCAAACTTCATCAGTCTTTGTTTCAGTCTATCTTGTTTCTAAGCCATATCCTCCAGCTTCTCTTTGAGATCATATCTGGAAAAGCTTACCTTGTTTTATTCAATCCCACAAGTTTCTTAAAGCTAAATCAGGATAAGTATCATTGTTAAGTAAACTTCCATTGATCTGGATAGGAGATATCTGCCTCAATGGGAATTAATCTAAATGCTTTTGACATATTAAATAGCTCTGTTTTCAGTGAAACAGACGTTTTCATTGTTTCTCTTCAGCTTGTTAGCAGAACTTTAAGTCTTCCACTTTTTTCTCTGTTGCTCACTTTTAACCCGTGTACAAGAATTAGACTAAAGATATATGCCATAAAGTTGCTAAAAGAAAAATGAGATAGGTAGAATCTAAGGCAGTCAACTGTGTCAGTGAATATTCTTTCAAGTCTTTCCATACAAAATGTCCACCAAATTCACAGCTATATGAGATCAGAACATCTGCAAGTATAAATCAAAATGCCAAATTTGAATATTCTTACATTGCTCAGCCAATAGTGATGATATCTATGTGTGAGATACTTTTATTTTGAAATATTTGCATGTTGATTCTTTTCGGGCTTCAGAAATAGCGACATTTTCTTCCATAATTTCAAACATCCGAATGCTAATGAGATCTAAAGCTTACTGTTCTAACTTTTCAAACAACTCAGGACAGGAACAAAAATTATTATTTGGAAAAAGCAGAACAAAAGTGCATGGATACATCCATAAATACAAATATTTTGTTAATGATAGCTTGCACAAAGAAATCAGGGATATATATAGTTTGCCATTATATCAACCTGCATTTGGCTCTACTTCTTTTAAACATATTCCTCTTGCCTCTCTTTTCTGAATTTATTATAAAATTCATCTAAAGAGACCATAATGTCAACAGAAGAAACATTCTACTGTGTATGCATGTATGTATGTACAAGAGCATGCACTCAATAATATTTTTAAACTAACACTTACAGAAAATGTTAAAAGTATAAACACTAAAACATAATTGTCAAAAGCTTCAAAATTCTGAGAACTGCTGCATGCTTATCTGATGAAATAGGAAGCAGTGTAATAAACATGTGAGATAGCTTAAAAGTACATTAGGAAAAGACACACACAGAGGCTTATTGTTCATCTGACCTTATATATTATTCAGACTCAACCTTTGATTCCATGATAAATAAAAGGTAAAAAGTTCCCTAATGTCAGATATTTATCTCGTCCTTGATCTTTCTGAAATGTTATGTATGTCAAGATAAAAAATATGTTAAGTTGGATAGAAATAATGAAATACAAATATATTGATCATTAGTAGTCATTTTCCAAGGACTTAGACCATAACTCCATTGAAATACTCATTTTCATAACTGATATAGAAACATATATCTATTTGGATAAAATAGAATTTGGCAACAAATTATTGTTAAGGAGAGTATGGAGATAGAAATGTATTTCATATAATAGTTTTAAGTAAATTTTTGAAAACAAATTAAATGAGCTATAGATACATAGATTATTATTCAATAGTAACATTTATCTTTTATTTAACAATTATTTGTTGTCTCTTCTATTGGTTTTACTATAGTAGGCACTAGCAATTATGTGGGTAATTAAACAGAGGCAAATCTTGACCTCATGGGCTTAGAGTTTGGTACTATAAAATTTGGGGCTCTTTCAATTAAACATAGGGCAAAGGTCTGGGGGTGTGATTCATTATTAGAGCTCTTGCATAGTCTGCAGGCTGCTCTGGATGCATCCTTAGGGGCCAGGGGACAAAAGCACAAAGGTTAAATTCTTGCCTTCAATCTTGATAGATTGAATCAATTTAAATCTTACTAAATTCTGAAAAAGCTAAGGCTGAAATACAATATAAACCTTGGTAATCAAAGATGAAGGTGTGGAATAATACCTAGCTCCTCTGGAATTTTAGTAACAATTTTTCTATTATTCCAGATTAGATAATGATAAATAAGAGCAACTTTAAACCTACAAAAGTACTATAAAGTATGCGAGTATAATTGACTTTATAATTACTATTCAATCTGATTTAAGATTCCTTGGGAATTTTATTTTTAAAATCAACAAATATTTATTGAGTGTTTACTCTTAGGTAATCATACTTTGAGATCTTGAGAGTATTTTTAGGAATAAAACAATAAGTTCCATTGTTGGAATGCTTAAATTCTGGAAATATAGACAATAAACGAAAAATACATGAGGAAACACTAAGTCGCGACAAGTGCTCTGATATAAGTATTTCAGGGAGCTACTTTAAATTTGGTGACCAGGAAGTCATTCCCAGATGGAACTGAATGACTAAAAGAGACAACCATAGCCGAGATTTGGAGAAGAATGTTTAAGATATGGGGAAAATATACGCAAAACCCTGAGAATACAATGAGGTTGCTATGATCAGCCATCGAAGAGAAGTGGAGGGTGGCTATAGGCTCGGTTATCAGAATATGATTACATGACCAGCAGCCTCAGGATCCTACTAGTTAATGGTCTTGTATTTATGTTGATTTCTTTGATTTGAAAATTATATTGTGGTTAATTAAGACCTTAATATTTGGGGAAACTTGGTGAAGGATGTATGATGGTATCTGCATCATTTTTATTTTTTTCAATTTATTTCTAAATTTCAAAATATTTTCAAACAAAAAAGCCTTTAAAAGTAACTGAAAGACTTATAAAAACAAAGGTTTTAAGCTGTGTAATCAGCGGGATGCTGTTATCTAGTTTGGGTCTTAGGAAAAACATACTTGCTCTGGAGCAGAAAACAAATAATAAGAAGGAAGAAATGCAAGTGCAATGTCCAATTTACAGTCTGTATCTATTGTCCAGAAGAGAGATGGTGGAGACTGGAAATGAAGTGATAGCAGTAGAGGTACGAGTTGTAGGAAGGCAAATTCCAGACTTTAGAATTTGAAAATATAATTGACAAGGCTGGCTGAAGGATTGCTTGATGGAAAGAATGAAAAAAATAGAAAAATCAAAGATTACTTCAGTTTCTGACCAGAGCCATTGGACTGATGCCAGTAATATTAATGAGCAGACAAAGATTGCAGTAGGTTGATAAATGGTACTTGTTTTATTTATATAACTAAATTATTAAAGCAAATATAAACGATCACTCTTTTATGAGACTTTACAGTCAGTAGCTCTAGTGACAAATACCATTGAAAAGTACTTATCTTGAAAAGTACCATATTATCTATAAATAAATTAATTCTTGCAGGTATTCTTATATTTATTCTTTTTTTAACCCTGAAGTTTATTTTTAATTATATTTTAATGGTACATTTTAGAATTACATAGTGATAGCATTCATCATAGGGGATTTGTACCTGTACATGATACATCTTGTTGCTTCTTTTTTTCCCGTTCCCCTCCTTTCCCTTCACCCCCTCCTCCCTCCTTATTTACAAAAGCTTTGTTTCCATCTTTTCCTTCTACTTCTTATTTCTCTTGTATTCTGGGATTTATTTAGCCCTTTTTGTCATGCTCTGGATGGAACCCAGGGCCTCGCACATGCTAGCCAAGTACTCTACCACTCAGCCACACCTTCAGCCCTTATGATATATATATTTTTTTTTTTTTTGTGGTGCCGGGGATCGAACTCAGGCCCTTGTGCTTACAAGGCAAGCACTCTAATCACTGAGCTAAATCCCCAGCCCCCCTTATGATATTTTTAACTGCATGTATTTTGGCAATATGATATTGGACCACAGATTAAAGAAAATAAATCTTAACAGGTATTTTGGGGTTGGAGATTTAGCTCAAGTGGTAGAGCCCTTGCCTAGCAAGCGCAAGGCCCTGAGTTCAATTCCCAGCACTCCCCCACAAAACAGGTATTTTAATTTGCTCTTGTAAATTTGACACCCTTATATTATTTATTATTTTATTCAACAAATATTTTCTGAGTGGCTCCTTTGTACAGATAACTTTTATCACTGGGGAATGCAGCCCCTACTCATTTTACATTTTATTACATTCTAGTGGAGTTGATGCAAACAATTTAAGAAGGATAAGTGAAATACGTGTAGGTGATTATGCAGTTTAAACACTAAAGTACAATAACTATTAAGTCAGATGTTTGTTTATGGACAAAAGTGAAGCAGAAGCACTGGTAACATGGTGGAGGAAGGGGTTGAAATCTGCAGTGGATTTTAATTTAGAATGAAGTCATTAGAAAAGGCCTGCGTGATTAACAGGTGAGAGAGAGCTATGAGGATATCTGCTGAAACAGCATTCTTGGGCAGAAGGAACAGTACATTCAAAGCACTTTTAGTGGTAGACAGTGTGAGCAATGGGCAAAGTACTAAGAGGAGAAGTCACAGAACTGAGGGAACAGGCAGATATAGGAGGCTTTGTATATGCCACTTTGCCTTTTATTCTCAGCCAGACTAAAGATTCTGAACAGAGGCCAATATGATTTGCTTGTACTAGAGGTAATATTCTAGACAATAAGAGACCAAGGGCAGATTAAAGAGACTAGTTGCAAGACTTTCTCATAATTCATGTGAGGGAAAATTATGTAAACTATGGAGATACTAGTGGAGGGTGATGAGCGGGGGTAGATTCTAGAGGTACTTTTAGGATACAGCTACTCAGATATGCTGATGGATTAGATGTAGAGTGTAAATGAAAGAGAAGTGTCAAAGTTGACCCTATGAGTGACTGGGCCTGCTATACCTGGGAATGGAGAAGAAAATAGAAAGGAGCCTGGATTTTGGTTATAGTTAAGAGAAACTTTTTGACCTGGTGAATTTGAGCTAGCCATTAGATGTCCAAGTTGATATGGCAGTGGGAGAGATTAGTGTGTAAGTGAGAGAACCAGAACTATGAGTAGCAAATATTACTACACTAAATTAAGTAGTAACGTTTTAAGTGGTTTCTTGTATTTTTTGTTGCCCAAAACTTAATATACAAGAATAGAAGTGCAAGAGGTTTAAATGTACTGAAGATTGACTTTATTGATCCTTATGAGAATTTGCTTCATAATAATTTTATTTCAGTGAATAATTTTGAAGATTAAATGCAGCTTAATCACATTAACTTTATTAAAAGTCTAGAGGATTAAGCACATGGTAAATTTAATTAAAATATTACTGTCTTGGAGGACAGTGATCAGAGTAGAGGGACCTTTCTTTCTCAAGGCACAGATTGCATGTCTTTGGTAGCGCTTACTTTCATAGACTGTGAAAGATCAAATATAAGATTACTTCTAAGTCATGTAACTTTGTGGCAATGTGTAAGTCTGTTTACACTACCTTGGGTTCTCTTTGAAACCTTTGATTGGGAATTGTTAATGCTGTGAATGACGTATGAGAACCAAATTCTTCATGTGAATGTGTACCCAGCTAGCTATCATGGCATTATATGACCTTGGTTTTCTTGTCAAAAACATGGAGCAAATCCTCAGCTATTATTTATTCCTGTTAAAAATTATTTTCAAAATGGAATCAATGCTGTATACCCATAAATGCAAATACATTTTTATTTCTTCAACAAAAAATGCACTATATACAAAGGAAGCCTGTTTTTTCTCTTATCTCATATTGCAAAGAAAGTTTCTTTTTTGTTTGCAAATAGAGACTTACATATTAAGTAAGGGTTCAGTAGAGGGACAATGTCATTAGCTTTACTCTTGAACAGATTGAGGAATTGTTTTTAGAAGTGCTTGTATATTGATGTGGAAAAAAGAAGTAGAAGAAAGAAAATTAGGAGAAATTACTTATACCTAGAGAGTGTTTTACATTGACAAAATGAAGAAAATGTATTCTTTGTGGTTTTCAGTTGATCCTTGAAGTAATATTTGAACTAATACTTGTATTTGTATTGCTGTCAAAGTATTATACATTCCAAATCATTAGCATAGGGACTTAGATAAATAATAAGTAATATACCTCCTCCCTTTGACAGGTGACAGACCTTTAAGCTCCTGAAAACCTCTCAGTGCCAAGGAAATGATTCCATTAGTTGTCTTCTTAATGCACCTAGAAATTTCTCTTCTTTCTACCTTGATTTTCCTTTGCTTTCTGAGCTCTAGAACAGTAGAAAAGTAGTGCCAAAAAGAAAGAGATCTAGAAGATAATTTTGGGAAAATCAATATAGCAGATACATCCTCTAAAATTTACTTTTCTGTTCACACAAACTTCCACATAACTCCTATGAACAAGAGAAGGCTCATTAATTTTTTTAATAATAACAGCTTTAAGATAATTCACCATACAATTCACCCATTTAAAATGTAAGTCAATGGTTTTCAGCATGTTTACAGAGTTGTGTAATCATTACACAATTAATTTTAGAATATTTTTTGTATTCTAAATGTCTTATCGTGGACACTTAATATAAATGAATTCATATAACATGTTGTCTTTTATGATTGGCTTTTTCCACTTATTATAATGGTTTTACAGTTCACACAGAGGGTGGCATATACAATACTTAATTTCTTTTAATTGCCTAATAATAGTCTAATGTATGGATGTAGCACATTTTATTTATCAAACTCAACATTTGATGTTCATTTGGGTTGCTTCCAATTTGAGTTATTATTAACAATACTGCTATGAAGAACTGTATAAATGTGTTTGTGTGGAAATTTCTCTTGCGTATATTCCTGTGAATGGAATTGCTGTGTTGTATGGTAAATGTATGTTTAATCTTTTGAGGAACTACCAGCTTGTTCTGTATAGTGGCTGTGCCGTTGTACGTTCCAACCAACAATGTATTAAAGTTCTGATTTCGCTGTCTTCTCTCATCAACAATTGTTATTATCTGTCTCTTTTTGCATATTGTGTCTGTGAATAACATGAAATACACATCTTTAATAATTTTAAAGTTTACGACTAGATGGTCTTAAGTATATTGACTATTGTGCAGTCATCGCCATTATCTAGTTCCAGAACTTTCTCATAATCTGATTATAGTCACCATAGTGGGTGTGAAGTGAAATCTCACAGTGATTTTAATTTGCATTTCTCTGACCTCTAATAGTTTTGAGAATCTTCTCACGTGATTATTGGACATTTTCTATCTTTGGAGAAAAGTCTATTCAATCCTGTGCCCCTTTTCAAATTAGGTTGCCTTATGGTTGAGTTATAATAGTTAACATATTCATGCTTATGTGAACAATGAATATAAGACATTAAAAATTCAATCATCCGATGCTGTTGGTTTAAATGTATTTTCCAGTTATGGTGGACTTATGTAGTCTGCACATCAGACATCATTAGAACATCAGAACATTTATGTCACATGTTCACTTGTTTAGGGTTTTATGGAAGAAGTTATATGAAAAACCTTTCTCTGAAAATATCCATATCTGGAAGGCACATATGAAAAATATATTTAAAACCAGAAGCATTTGTGGCATAACATTAATTTATAGGATATGAATTCATTTTATAATTAATTATCACAACATGTTTTGAAGAGAATTTCTCTTGCATCATAATCTCAAGGAAAAATATTATTCTACATTTGCTTATGTGGATTTGCTTATTACTATGACACCACCATGTTGATAATATTCAATTTATAGTTTTCAGAGCTGAAATGGTACTTTCTGTTTCCACATTATAAATGGAATGTTTCTTGAGATGAAACTTAGGATGTGTGATGGAAATTCTGCCCTCTGTCATATTTATTACTAAATCTTGTGTGGTTTCAAAGTGAGAAAATTATCTTATTGAGGTGCAACAATAATTTAGGCATAACATCAATTTATAGAATATGAATTTATTGCCATAGAATGTTTTGAAAATAATTTTTCTTAAAACTCCTGAGGAAATGTATTATTTTGCATTTGCTCGTGTGCAACATTCTATATAAATAATAATGAGAAGATTGAGCCAGGCTATTGAGTGGGATATAAGCTCATTTTATTTGAAAATGTTCGCTTTAAATACTTCCATTTATTAAGATGAAAAGGAAGTGACGGCAAAACCAATATCCCTATTACCTAGCAAATCTGTTTCTCAGTCTATTTCTGCAATGTTTGAGTCTCTTCCAAGATCCCACTTACCCCATCGCAACCCCACAGCAGAGTTATTCCAGGCAATAGAAAATACACCTGTTATGCAAGGGAAAGTATTCATTTTTAAAGCCAGTTTTGAAGGAGTCTCTGAGATATTGAAGCGATCCAGATGGTGTACAGACCATTCTACAAGGTTTATGATTACTTTGGCTAAAGCAGCTGGTCTCAGCAATGAAAAAGTTGTCCTTACAGAAAGGTCCCCCTTTCCATTAGTGCAGCTGGGCTTGTCCAGGGAAGGCTTTTCCCAGGCAATGTATTCTAGCCATGGGCCATTTGGTAATTCTTTTGTACTTAGCAAAGTTAAACCATTTCTGTTGAACCAAATTAACAAAACCCGCAAATGAGCTAATGTTATTTCTTTTTCAGCTCAGGATGGCTTAATTGCCTTTTCTTTTCCTTCTTCTCTTTTTTAAAAAGTTTTCACCTCTAAGCAGGCCTTTTCTGCCCAGCATCAGAAATAACAACTGAGACTATTCAGGGGAAAAAAAAAAAAAAAAAACATACACACAAAAAAAAATACTGGCACTCTTCCAAAAGAAAGTGTACTTCAATACAATTCCTAGATTCAAAAGGATTGCAAAGGAGGATTATTTCTGCCAGCTTTGGTCATTTGACAGCTACAATTCTCCTTCTCCAATATGTCACCTCAAATCTTCTTCAATATCCTAATGAGAATCCTGCATTTAATTCTTTGATGTTTATGTGGGGTGAAAAGAGAACAAGACTGAACTTTCATCCTATTTATGTAGTAATATGTTCAAATGTAATTAACTTCTGCCTTTAAAATAGTATTTTTGCATTCCTGTAATATTGATTTTAAATCTACAATTCTTTTGCAGAGAGCCTTAAAGCTGTAAAATGTTAGGTTTTACTGCCAAGAGAGGAATATTTATCTGAACAAATACATGAGTGTTTCTGTAAAGAATGGGTCTATTTTACTTTATCAGCAACCAAGGGGAAGGTTAATGGCTATGATGTATCTTTTCTGTTACATGTGAAACATGCAGTGTTTTGTGCTCTTGAGATTTATGGTGTGGAAGACAAAGCAGGTGTTATTCCAAGCCTTCTTTCAACAGGGGTGTGTAAACTCGGGTCTGAACTTATCCATCAAACAGTAAGTTAAAATAACATTCTGGAAAACCTAGAATTTCACACTATTCCATACCATCCTGTCACTGGCTCAGGAATTTAGTCAGCGTGATTAATGACCACTGTTATTTGTGAGCTTTCCAAGTCCCTACAGACATAATGAACTTGACTCTTCAGCCACGTAGAAGGAAGCAGGCTGTTAGAGCCCTAAAACATGGTGTGTTCATAATTATGAGCTCTCTGCTATTGGGGGGAAAAGGAAAGAGGACATAAACTTCCCATGCTACCGTGGTTATCACTTTAACCACGCCCTGAGCCCCCTCTTCTTCCCCCACATTTCTGTATGCCTGCCTCTACCAAATTTTGCCTCTTATTTTCCATTCATATCAAGCCAATCGAATCATACCTACTGATTCCTTTGTTGAAATAGTTTATGGATCCATCCTTTCTTCTGTTCTATTCTCCCTGTCACCTCATATTTATATTGGTCCAATCTCTGTGTCGCTTTAGGCTACAGACATGTTTCCTATCTTGAAGTGATATGACCTCATCATTTCCCAATACTGTTTATTTTAACCTCAGTGATTACTTTTCTTACTTCTTTATTCTGGCCCCACCTCCAAGCATGCACGCACATTGCCACTCTTTTTGTTCCTTCTAATGTAGACAGTTCATCCCCAACTTTTCTTTTTTCAAGCTAAGTCTCTATTTCTAACAGTATATCCTTCAAAGTGCATCTTTTTGCATCATCTTTGGACCAGCTTCACCTTATACTGATAGTCTTGTCTTTAGTGGTAGTCTGCTAAACTGCTTGCAAGCTTTTCACTCCATAATATTAAGTATATCTTTGTATCATTAATTAAAGAAAAGACAATGTCTTATTCATATGTATTATTTCTAGGAATAGCTACTCTGCTTTCTATGAAGTCAATATTAAATGTCTTGTCAACTATAACTTAAGCCAGGTCAGTTTTCAACCTTGAGGTAGAAAATGAAAACTCTAAGCTTTTAGCAGTCTCATAGCAGTACCCGGATCCTCCAGAGTATCTTTGGAAATTATATCCTGTGTAAGCTACAGAAAAACTTAGGGTCTGCTGCTTGCTATCACATTTCAGAAATTAGTTTTTTGATTAATACTGGGGTCGAAAACCTTGAATTGAACAAATAGAGGTTTCCCGAATCTTCCTGTGATATGATCAGGTATCCGAGAAAATAAATCTCCATCCTCCGCCAAAGTTTGTTCAGAATGCAGTTTAGTATCTTTCCTATTGTGGATTGCTCTTTTGACTAAAAATGGATTAGGGGAAACCATGGGAGAAAGAGTCAGTCTGATGAAATGTATGTGAGTTTTCATTTGTGTTTCATGTTTCCATCTTGTAAATTACTATTCTTTCTCTTTCTCATTGCCATCATAGAAGTCCCATAGATTCCTAGCAGCAATATGGTGTTATTGTTCATCTTGTTTGAGCTCTGATTCTTTTGCTCAATTCTGAGCTCCTTGAAAATAGGTGCTGTGCCTCGTTTACTTTTGTGGCCTGACATTTATCTTTGGTCTTACACACAACAGGTGTTCAGCAACTGTTTGCTGAATGCAATTGAATAATTTTATAGAATTAGTCAATAGTGTGGATTCTGATGATTTTCTATTTTTCTATTAAAGGACTTTGCACCCTGATTTTCTTTACTAGTGTCATACCATTCACAATACAGCAAGCTCTTCCGTCGTACCAGAAAAGGTATAGGAGCACAACTTGCTCAGGTGTTCATCATTTCTTCTTTTGACCTGATCTTAAAGATACTGATTATCTCTCTTATGGAGAGGAATTATCTTATTTTATGGTTGCTCTTTTTAGGATAGGAGTTTGTCTCCACAGTCTTTTTTCATGTTTTTCTCTCATTTTTTTCCAGATTCACTTTAGTTTGTCATAAGGTCTGTCTGTCAGAGTGCCTCCTACACTTATCTATCACCCCACCATTTTTTCCCATCTTCTCAGGTTAGAAGTATACATTTATTTTCATTTGGCCTGGAAAGGCTTCTCCTTACAAACAGTGTTACACATGACATGTTATGCGTTACATGCTGTGGATAAATTAAACATACCTGTAAAAATAATTTCATTGTAATTCAAAATGAATTCTTTTGTAAATCTTCCTTACATAATGAATTTTCACTTCTCTCTGACATCTGAGATACTCTTACATAGCGAAAACCCAACAATTTCAGGAATACAAGAACTGGAATATGCCTTTGGGAGATTATTTGTCATGTAAATAAGATGCATAGAACATAGAAAATTATTTCATAGTCACAAAGGTAAGCTATGTCAGATTAGCTATATAGTTTAGGTCTTCAAGTATAATTATAAGGACACTATTGGTCATGGTTTTTCATGACTTTATTCACACTGACCCTGCCTGTAGATTTGTTACTGGAAAAGATGTGGTCATTATACAGCTGAAATCAGTGAATACTTTCTGGTACATACATTTACTTTTCACTTTTAGACCCTGTCTTAGGGGATTTTAATAAAAAAAAAAAAACTGCTCAGAAAGGTAACTTTAAACATGTATAAAAATGTGACCATTTAAAAGTTTATCTAAGAAAGAGGAAAATATATGAATTAGTAGAAAATGAGAAAACTCAAAGTTACATTAGTTGCAAGTTCTTTCTAAAATAATCCAGTATGAAACCAGGACATTTGACAGAACTATTCTTCACATTACCAAACTGAAACAATTTAAATATCTGTCGGTGATAGAATGGATAAAAATCATGGTAAATTCATGCATTGGCATACTATTTAGAAATGAAAATGATAGAAGTCCAGCTACATGCTATAAAGTAGATGAAGCTTGAAAACAATCAAAAAATTAGACTCAAAAGAATGCTTATTCTATGAATCTATTTGGATAAAGTTCAAATCTGTGAGGTTATAAATCATGAAGGTAAATACTGCTTGGAAGGGGAAAGGCAATGTGTTTGGCAGAGGTCTGAGGGGGACTTCTGAGTATTGTGACTGCTCTATCTCTTGATTGGTTAATGGCAGTTCATCAATTTGGGGATGTATGCACCTTTCTATGTATATTTCCAAAAATGCCTACAATTTTTTTACAATGTGGAAAATTATTGAAATCCATTAACTTTTTAAATGTTAAATTTGAGGAGAGGACAGCACCATTAAAAATTACAAATAAGCTGTCATTACACATCACGAAATAACTAATTGAAAATTAAGGAATTCAACCAGTTATCCCACATGTCCGAAAACACACAAACACACACACACGCGCGCGCGCGCGCACACACACACACACACACACACACACACTATACACAGTCTCATAAAGAGTTCATTGTAATAGTGAGTGGGTTCAATGTGCAAGGAAATGTTTTAGCTGCTGGAGAAAAAAGGACAAAGTAGACCATACTGTGAATAAGAATAGTGAATGAAATGTAGTTATAGGAGAGAAGGGAAATGAAAAGATTTTGTTTATGCAAAATTTTATGTATAGAAGTTTTCCAGGAAAATAAGAAATTGAGGAAAGTAATTCCAGGTATAAAGTACACTCTGGGCAATACAACAAAGGTAGCAAATACAGTCAACCCTCCTGTGTGCCGTAAGTGGGTCCATGAGTTTGGAGCTACAGATGGAAAGGAGTGTAGGCGTCATATCATGGACCCTTGTTTACTAAAGAGTTTGAATTATCTTTCTCAATTATAAGGAGATCCTAAGAGATTTTACTCAACAGAGATATTAGCGACAAGTACTCACAAGCAGGAGGGCCTTTCCAAAAGATTTAAACAACCTAAGGTTTGCATGGTAGCAGTGATCAAGATACTTTGGTATTTAAACAATAAAATTAGTGTTTTGATTGGTTGTGAACGAAGAATGCCAGTGAAGCCACTGAGGGTGATTCCTGAGTTTCTGTTTTCCAGGATGTGGTACATGGTATGTCCCAGACATAGTGTGGGGAGGTATTTAAATAGAGACTCTTTTTTGGTGAAAGGTGCTGGGGATTGAACTCAGGGCCTTGAGCTTGCTAGACAATTGCTCTACTACTTGAGGTAAATCCCCAGCCCTGTGGGGAGGTGTTTTTAAAGGAATCTGTTCTCAAGTTTTTCTCAATATGTTTCCATAAGGTCGAATATAGACTGGAACTATAGTGATTTTATTTGATTCCACAGTTTCAGTGCATGTTATTTTGTTTAGTTAATTGAAAATGTAAATACTGTATATGTCACAGTAAGCTGATTATTTATATATTAATGTGACAGTATTATAGATCATAGGACTCATGATATCTATTAAATGGGAAAATGAGAAAAACAATATTGTTCCCTGAAAGCAGTCCTGGTGGTGTATGCGTGAGGTGTAGTTGGCTTCATAAATGATTATGATAAATGCACATTGCCATACTTAGGAATAAAAGCATCTATGCTTATGAAATATTGTTTAATATATATTTTTAAATCATAGCAGAACTTAGAAATGAAAGTTGTTATAGAGAAAGGTTTAATTTCATGTGTATAATCTAATAAAGAGTATTTAAAAAAAAAGTATGTTTTGGGATATTCTGCAAATGCCAAAAATTAGCCACAGGAGCTACAGAACATGATGCTTGAAATATTGTTTCTTACTTTAAATTTATCTGGAAAAAAGTAATTTTTGTAGGCAATGACCACATAAGGAAAATGACCCAAGTGTTACCAAAGTGAATGTTTGTAGAAAATAAATTATTTGAAGTATTTGAAAGAAACACTAGGACTGCTACGTAGGGGGAAGAAATGGTCCACAAGGCACTACTAACAAATATATCTTAATTTTTGTTAAAATCTTTGGAGAAACTCTTACAAATCCCATGAGATACACCAAAAACAAAAACAAAAGGAAAATTTCTACACAAATCTGTCGTGTGTAGTATTCCTGGAAGTGACAAGTAAAGACAGTCTTATTGACCTATTGAAACACTGCAGCCAAACAAATGATGTTGTTTAATGGGTTCCATTTGACATTATGAACTTGGTTTAAGGACATAGCAAATAGACCTATTAGTAGTGTAATGAACTGTGAATTAATATGATCTGCCTGTAATCATTTGAATTATTGAACTATTTTTTAGTATGGGGAAAATTAACTTAAAATCAGTGAAGAATATGTATTTAGGAAATTTGCTGAGCCAAACATCTTTGTATTAATAATATGAAAATAAAATATTTATTCATGTGATTTAATGATTTATTTTGTTGATGTTTTATGTGACTTTTTAAAAAAAATCACTGCAGTAAAATTTTTCCAAAAGTTTGCCAATGATGAGGAATGTGGTAAAGTGAATGTGATAAAATACCAGAGTTATAATTGTCCATATATATATAAAATTATACATAATTATATATAATAAAATCTGCAATATATAAAATTTTATGTGTATATGGTGCATTCTTTAAAGTGAAATTAAATATACACTGAATATAGTAAAATAGAATTATGACATTGGAATTATGCTTTTCTTTCATTTGAAATTTTATCAAATGAATAGTGGCAAAGATGAATACATACTATATTTTACTTCAAGGACTTACTAATGGAGCCCTTTGTGTCATGTTTTATTAGTTGTTTTTTAGAAAGTATAAACTTTGCATGTTAAGAATTCCTTAAAAGCAATTGCAAAAAACACTTGTAGAGTTTTCATTATAGACAGAGTGGTAAAAGTCATTCTTCTCACAGCAGGAAAAATAGATGTCTGAACATTATTCTAGTAGCTGCTGCTTTTAAAACGAAAAGCCTGGGGAAGAATGTCTCATATTTTTCCCCACTTACATTTGAAAAAAAAAATCTTTAAATTGTTTTAAATATGTAACTAAAATAAATATGGGAGAGTCACAATAAAAGGCCAAATAATTCTTTATCATGACTCTTATTTCTCAAACTTCCATTTCTGCTTCTAAAGGTACATCCCTGCAATAAAGTGAAAAACTACGAAACAGTCATATGTCTTGGCATTAGCTTTTTGGTGAATGTAATTTTCTAGTATAAAACCTTGTAAGTGTACTATAATTGAACAAAAGATTTTACTACAATATACTCTTCTCAATAAATCAGTTCTAAATATGCATGTGTAACAAGAGAGAGAAGAAAGTCTTGTTTCAGATATAAACTCAACGACCATATATATGCTAGATGTCTTCAATAAGTTTCCTCAGATCCACTTTGGGTCTTTCCAATCAAGCTTTGTGCCCCGGGTAGAGTACCTGTAAGGATGGGTAACCTCAGTCTTCCTTCCTCTATTTGGGTATAATCAGAGAGAGCAGCTTTAGATAAGCCAAAGAGAGGATTCAGTATGGTGTCTTTTTTTTTTTTTTTTGGTAACCTTCACTCAATTTCAAAAAAATTGATCAAGATGAACTAATAATCAGGTAAAAAATACCCAGCTCCTATTATAAAGCCCTCTCTATTCAGCTTGTTCTCTGTCTCTGGGTTCTGGTGTCTCTTCTTTTTCTTTACCACATTTGTATGTGCACACCTGTATGCGCATTGTCAGTATTTTATTAAACTCTTGTCAAATTTCCCAGTTCAAGTACGGTGTTTGTTTCAGTTGGAGGCTCAATTCCAAATACGTTCAAACGTTAAATTTATATCATTTACATATTTATAAAATAGCCATACTTACTTGTTGTTAGTAGTAATATATATCAAGTATTTCAGAGGTGGTTTTAAAGGAAGTCTATTCATTTTGCTGCTTTATAAACTGTTTCACATAGGTTGTTTCAAAATTTGGAATTTGACTCTGCATGTAGCAATTGGTATGTGTTTTACTAAAGAATTATACCCTACTTATAAAACTTCTTTTAGTTAAAGATTTCGAAATTAGATTCAACATTTCTTAGTTGTACACTCCTGAACACAATAAAAATCCCTGACATATTTTCTAGTGAGTAAATGTATGTAAATTGTAAAAGTAGTGACTAAATAAAGGTATTTTGATTTTTGCTTTGACTTTTAGATAGGAGTTAGATGCTTTTCTTTCTGTTGTCTACGATACAATATTAAAATGTTCACAATTATATTCACTTTTATGTGAAAAACTATGTGACATGAGTACTTCTGAATTGTTTAATAGTTTATAACCTGAGGATTTATTGTATATGAAGTTAACATTTTCATATTAAGAAAGGATATTATTATTAAACCATTAGTTAAGACATGTCAGAACCTAAAATTACAGTTAGATGTCTGCTCAAAAATATATTTCTGAGGTGGGACTTCTGACTATAGTCGAATATGGAGATCAGCAAACTTTTTCCCAAAAAACTAGAAGTAAAACTGAACAATATGGTGAAGCAATTATTTGAGATCTTTGGAAATTACACGGAGACATACAATAATCCAAAGAATAGTTTAGAGCTTTGTAGTATAAATTACAGATGTTCAGCAATGTAGATGGTGGGAGAGTATAAAATTGTGATTAAGAAATGAAACTTTGGGCCTAACAACTGCGAAATACAAAGGCAAACTTTGTCATTTATTGCTTTTGTGTCCACAGAAAACATAATTGTCCCCTGAGTTTCTTCACCTATAGGGTGGATTTAGTTTTAGGATCTATTCTCAGAGGATTGTGGCAGGTATTTATATGATAGTCTGTAACTACTTATAACACAAATTCTAGACAAATTTTAAGTAAAGTGAAAATGTAATTTGTTAATATTAAATGTACCTCATCACAGTCTTTTACTTGTGAGAGGGAAGGAAAAATGTTCTATAATTATATATGAGTTAACATTTTGCAGTTCTTATAAAATGACCTATCCGTTGCGTAAGGAAGCGATGATTCTCCCCTGATATACACACTGCCCATTGAGACCAACTGCTGGCAATGGATGCAAATTGTCAAATTGTTCTCTCAATAACATGTCTGTATTATTTTATACAGATATGTTAGAGAACAATTTGACAGATTTCACGTCTGTGTGTTTAACCAAAATAAAGAAAGTCATGTGTTCAGGCAAAGTTGTATATGAATGAACAAAATAGCTGTATTTGTAATAGTTAAAAATTGTAAACAATGCCAGTGTTTATAGGAAATTTAACTGATCATTTAAAATGGTGGCCCACCTACACAATGAAGTGAAACTCAGTCAAGAAAAAAAAAAAAAAAAGAATGAATTATTCCTAACTGCAATAGCATGGATGACTCTCACACTTGGTAGAAGAAGCCAAACAAGAGGTGCACATTGTGTGATTCTATTTATATGTATCTGTATAAATTATAAAATAATCTATAATGTTGAAAAATAGATCAGTATCTGCTTGCCAGTGGTCCAAGAGCAATGTGAAGGAAGGAATTGCCAAGAGGCATGAGGAAAACTCTTCAGTATAATTGATTTATTCATTATTTTTATTTTCTAGGTGAACACATATACTAAAACTTACCAAAATCTATCCATTAAAATGTGTGGTGTTTATATTTGTATGTCAGTTATGATCCAACAAAGTTATTTTTTACAATATATTTGTCCATAAACTAAATTAGTATGAAAATTTAACATTTTCTTAGTTTGTTTTCCTGTGTAATTTTAACAGTGGATATAGTTGGAATTCTCTCACTGAAATTTAGACTTTAGGTTCATAATACATTGTTGTCCTGCATTCCGTAAAAGATTATTATATCCCAGTGATAAGTTAGACACTAGAGAACCTGACTTTTTATTATAATATTTGACTTGACTCTGTTTTGTCTGTTTTGTACAGGATTTAGCAATCTCACTGCATGAAAATACACACAAACACAACTTGTGTATCTATTCATACTGTAGTTTATTTTCCAAGAGGCAGTTTATGAAAGCAAAGAATGATTGAATTACCTTTGATTTTATATATAGCAATCCAGTTATAAAAATTTAATTGTTGCTATAATTACAGGGAGGCAATTCATTCAAATGGAGGTATACACATACAGTTATTGCAAGAAGCCACTTACTTATTTTAAAATTTCAGGTAAATTTTATTAGTAGTGTAAAGATGCTCTGGTAGAATATTTTAACAGGAATCCATTCCATATTAACTTCCAGAATGAAGTTAAGAGGAATGTAATGGTTTAAATTTTATTAGGTCCTGTATGTAAAATAGGCTATATTGATTCCAAAATGGGAATTACTTTGAAACTTCTAATGCTTAGGTATTTAAATGTCATGATTATGCTCTAATGAATATTTAAATCTTTGGAGTCAGACATAGTTGCTGCTAATGCCAATCAAATCTATGATGACTAAAGAAACCCTGCTTTCATGAATAAGTAATCTTTCTCCCCATGAGCTTTCTGAATAGTCTAAGAACTCATGTGGGAATAGGGAGAACACTGTTTGAATGACATTTTATCTAAGAAATGGAATAACCACAGGAGCAGATGTAATGTATTAGAGTCTACTTGACCTGCTCAAAAGGCTTTGTGAATTCTGAATTCTAAAGAAAAAGCTTTGTTTGATTCTAAACTATAGCTAACAATGTCAGATCAGTGACTGAATATCTAAAGTCTTTATTATTCTCAGGAAGTATATGCTGGTCATCCAATATGAATTCTAAAATAATTTAATAGAAGCTATTATTCTAATTTAATAATCATAATAAAACAGGCCTCCTAATTTAAAAAGTCAATATTATATTGGAGCTTTGGTTTTGAAATATTATTCTGTTTAAAAACATTTACTGAATATCATATTAAATTGTACAAAATTTTATTATAGAGGTCTATACTTATATTTCAGGTGAAAGGTGTACTTCTAGAAGTAAAAGTCTCAATAGGGTAATTGAAGTTGAGTATGAGGGACTACCTTGTATTATTCTTAAGTGTGTACTGATACCAAAAGACATGTAGTCTATTTAGGGTCTACTCCTGAGTTTCAAGGGAAAGCGTCTGGTTTATCCATAATGCCTCTCAAACCCATCACCCACAGGAAGGACAATAAGTATTTTCAGAAAGAATTGCATCTTGGAAATGAGAGCCAAGGGCATCAAAAGCCTAAGGTTTTTTTTTTTGGGGGGGGCACAATTTTTCCACTGTACTCAGAAGAAAGCACAACCACCATAGCTGTTAAAATCTAAAGAAGGTCATAGAAACAACAGGAGAGATTGTAATTTGTACTCTTACAATTCCTTTACTTTATACATGTTCAGTCACAATTTATTAAATATTTATCCAATACCTGATTTGTTTGGTGGGGAAAGAAGCACATGTGTACAACAGTCCTTCAGTTCTTACGCGTTTTATTAGGTGAATAAAGTGGTCATTAGATTTGTACACAATTTATAACAATGCATAATACTTATTAATCAAATACTACTTATTAATCAAATATGCATTTATAGCTTAGCTCTACTGGTAAGAAAATGAAAATGCCTAAAGCATGGTCCCTGATCTCAAAGAGCTCATAATCTGATGTTGGAGATGAATGAATACAACATAGAGAGCTAAAGCTTATACTAGACCACAGGAAGCATAGAGACAAAGGCGTCTCATTCTTTTTGGAAATAGGTGGCAAGCTCCTGAGGAACATACAGTAGCTTTGGCAATTATATAGATCATGTTTATAAAATAGGCAGCATGACAGAGGGAATCATTTAGTGTATGAGGTATTATTGGATTGTACTTTCTCTTTCAAGGACATGTATGTTAATATATACTCCAATGGGATGACAGGGGTAAAAGCACACATAAATTTAATATGCAGTATTCCTAAAATTCATCAATGTATGTTGCCCTAAAGCAGACTATAGGCCATTCAAAGTAATTAAAATATTTAAAATATTATTGGAAATATATTATGAATACTCATAAATAAAATGAATAAAATGGTCATTTATTAACTGTTGGTCCTTTCTGCATGCCAATATGTAATTTAATGTGGTTTTGTTCATACCAAGTAATCAAAAATATATATGTATGTGTGTGTGTTGTGTTACTATAGCATCAGTATAGGAACTTTGTAATACAGCTCAAATTTTAAATAGATTTTTGTACAATTCACTGGGATATTTATAAAAGAGCTTAAGCAGAGTTATATATATATGCTCACATGAACATACACTGAAGCATACATGTTTCTACAATAGGTGTCTAAATGTTTTGCATTTCTTAGAGTAATATGTTCAACATATAAGAACGAGTAGTGAATTGCAATATAAGCAAAAGCATGATTTACTTTTTTGAAAAAAGTAGGATTATAGATTACTTTAGATAGTAAACCACAACCTCACCTTTGCCTTTATTCTGGACATCAGTATCAAACGAATCTGACTCTTCTCTCTAATCTCTGACCAAATGATAGGATTTAATGTGAGTTTGTTTGAAACTAAAAAAACTGAAAAAATCTACGGTGTGTGGTACCAGTATGTAATTTTAAGAGGACAGAAAACATGAAAGGAACATTCTGAATGAGTGGCGAATCACTACCATGCATTATATGCTGCTTCAATGAATTAATTGACTGTGAATTTGTGTGGCCACAATCTGCTCCTGTAAACTAAAAAACAAATGTGGACTCTTTACCTGTTTAAAGCAAATGCTTATCTCTCAAAAACCTTTTATCATGTGAATATCATCAATGCACAAACAGGACCCAGGTGAATTAGAAAAAAGAGTGTTTTCTTTAAGCCTTCAGGAGCTAGACATTACCATAGCAACAAGGGACTTTCTTTTATAAGGTTTCGATACCTCTGCTTTATTTTCTATTGCAACAGAGATTTACAAAGCCATACTCCAAAGCTTTGTCAGTATTTTCTAGAGTGTCAGTGTAGCCATATTGGATGTTGCAGTGAAAGAACTTTAAGTTATGTAGAAAAATATGTAAGTATTACTAAAACCCATAATTTTAAAGAGAATTTCAATGACTGTAGTAAGGACAGTCCACCCTACCTTTAAATAATGAACAGCGTTGATATCTGAAGAAATGTAGTATTCATACAGTGTTGCACTTTATTCTGATATAATATTATTTGTAACATCTGTACCTATCATGTTAGCAATGGCAGGTAGGTAGCTCATTTAAAACAGTTGATACGCTTTAAAATATATTAGACCCCTTTTTCTTCTTGATGTGCCCCACTTGATTGTTCAAGTTAGTAATTTGCTTTGACCTTCATTGTTTTCCAATTTCTCAATTAAAATTATCTGAATATGCAAGGACATGGAATTTATTATTGTTGAAAGTAAAATGATGGAATTTAGATTTGCTAAATCACAGAAATAATTGAATCTGACTCATTTATAATTTCCTCCATTTGCTATCTTCGATTCATAATCATCTACCCTTTCACTGAAATGTTATTATTAAAATAATTTTGATCCCGTATCACTGCAGGGTCAAGGAGATGATGACTATAACTTTGACAAAGAAAAAATAAAATTATGGTGCTGGGGGAAATGCCCCAGTTTGGACCCCAGAAGATTAGAGTTCAGGTTGGGAAAGAATCAACAGGTCAGAAGATGTGAAACCTGGCCTGAAGTAAGCTCATTTAGCCAGGTAGAGAGAAAAATCCAGAAAGTATGGGGGAGGGGGATAGGGCTGGAAGCAAAAATTGTAGTTTGAACACTGTGTTAAGAAAAGAATTTGCATCTGTGTGTGTGAGAGGGGGGTTGACTCAGGGAATGCCCCTGAAAAGACCAGCAGAAGGTTTCCTTTGGAAACAAGAAATATATTGACAGTCGGACTACAGGCAACATATTATTACACATACACAGGCAGTTTGTCTACATTTTGCACATATCTTGAGGATTTTCAAGAAACTAAGTTAATGGTGGAGGATTAATTAATCTAGTGAAAAATTTTCAAGACAGCACAACATTTAGGGTACTGCCAATTACATTTAGCCAGATTTATAATGTTGATCAGGGGTAATAGCCAAGCAGAAAAATTTGAAAAACTTAAATTTTGGCCCAGAAGAAATCATGTTTAAAGCTGCAGCAAAAGGAAGTATGACTGCTAAAGAGCTTAGTGCCATTGAAAGAAAAAAAAATATTTTGTACAGGGACAAATACAAAAATGACTTGAGGGCATCTCAGAAATCAGCAAGACCCCATCTCTCACAGGTTCAAGGATGCAAATGTTTAAACCTTTCATTTGAGAAGAGAATACCAGCAATTACTGATTGAGAAAGGCCTCCTAAGAACTGGTTTCCTGAGATTCATTTTACCATGCTCAGTCATCCTGGCACACATAGGCTGCTGCATCCATGGTACATGACGGCCCATTTACTGCTCAAACTGTCAGCCAACCTTGGCATCATTCATGTCATGCTGGTTTTACTAGCATGCAGAATACAAGAGTTATAATATCAGAAATCTTCCCACCTAGATTTCAAAAGAAGACTTGGAGGCCAGGCCAATAGACCCTGACATGGCAGTATGTGAAGCTATGGGGATGAAGCCAAAGGCTCAGTGGAGACATCAGGCAGTCTGATATGCCAGGAACATGGAATGTCTGTGAAGAAAGCTGCACCTGAGAGGTAGAATGAACCCCAGAGAGGCCATGTGGGCCACAACCAGTTAGGCCAAAGCCACCGTATGCCCTAGATGCCTAGATTTAGTGTTTGTTCTACTGGGTTTAGGTCTTGTTTTAGTCTGATTGCTTTCTATATTATCTTTCTCTTTGGAATGGGAATGCTTACCCTGTGCCACTGTACCTTGTGATTGTGTAAATTATTTTTCATTTTTACAGAGGTTCACAGCTAAGAGTTTGCCTTGTGTCTCAGAAGAGACTTAGACTTGGACTTTTGAAAAATTCTGGAACTACTGGGACTTTTGCAAGGGATCATTGCATTTCTAGTTGTATGTGGTATCGTTGTATTATATTAGGTGGAATTATGTATTTGTTATTGTCTTTATTTGGAGACTAACTATGAATTCAAGAGAAGTATTTGGGTGTGACATTGACAAGTGGTGGATCATGACTGTTAATCCTGATATGTCAAGTTCATTGAAATAAGAAACCTCTAGCAGTTTTCCAAAGCACATTCCTGCCATGTCTGAGTGGGTACTGGAGACCTGGCCTTGGGAACTATTTATGATCTCTTCCCTATTTCTTTCTGGCACTGTTCTCCTTCCAAACAGCCATGAAATGAGAAGCTTTGTTTCACCATGATTTACAGCTTTGGAGTAAGCTGACCATGGAGTAAAACCACACACCATACTAAACCTATCATCCTCTAAATTGTGGATATTGGGCATTGAGTCTTAGTCTTAGCAATGGGAAAGCTGACTGGTACAGTTAGTTCCTTAGATACTGATATTACTAGTAGTTATTCTTCCCTTGCAAAACAATGCTAGGGATTGAGCATAATACTTTGAATATGCTAACTGAGTTCTTTCATACTAAGATATACCTAGAGAATTGTACCGTCATCAAGAAAAAATTCACTTACTTAAAAGACTTCACAAAATAGTGATAGAAATATCCATCTCAACTTACTTATAAATCTCAGAACAAAAGCAAGAATCATGAGAAAATAGGTAATAAAATGCTTCCAAAAATTCATAAGTAACCAAAACTGATTCCTTCTTTACAGAAGTGGAAGAAATGCCAATGAATTTTAAAATGTATATTTAAAATGATCGATGAGATCAAATAAGATACAAATAAATGGTTGAATAATTTTGGAAGACAATGCTAGATATCAATACTTGATAAAGAGATAAACCTTCTGAAAGAGAAGTAACAGAAATTCTGTAAATGAAAACATCCAATGGTCAAAAAACTCTACTGAAAGTGTCAGTAGTAAGCCAGATGAATGAGAAGAAAGAATAGTAGGGCTTGGAGACAAACTGGATGTACTAGAACATTCAAACAATAACAAAGAAAAAAAATATTAATTGACAAATAGATTATTCAAGAGTTCTTGAACAAGACAACTCTAAAAGTAGAATTATAAGAGTCATTGATCTTGAAGAAAGTGAGGAAGGACAGGTTAATGGCTTGGAAAATCTATTCACTGGAATTATTTGCAGAAAGTTTCCCAAATCTAGGAGAATGAGATGGATATACAGGTGCTGGAGGCATTCCAAAACCCAGGTAGACATGACTATTAAAAAAAAAAAAAAACCAAAAAACTTCTGTACAACATATCATAATCAAAATTCAAAAATCTGGGAACAAAACATTAAGAGAAATACCAAATCACTTATAATAGTAATCCCACCAGAATAACCACTTATTTCTCAACAGAAACTCTAAAGTCCAGGAGACCTTGGAATAAAACAATGGCCACCTAGAGCACTATAATATGCAGAGGTCTCCTTCAAAAAAAAATAGGAGAAATAAAGACTTCTCACAAAAGTTTAAACTAAACAAATATCGATCACTACAGCAGCATTACGGAAAGTACTTAAAGATATCCAAAACACAGAGGAAAAGGACAATCCAACCAAGGAATCAAGGAAAAGAATAAGTTTCATAAAGAGATTATACGACAAATGTTAACACAGAATAAACCAAACACTAGAAAAATAGCAAAATGAAAGGAATTAATACATATATTTCAAAAAGAACACTCAATTTTTATAAATTGTTTTAATTCTCCAGTTAAAAGATACAGCTTACAGCTTGGATTAAAAAAAAAGAAAAAGATCAAACTCTGTGTTGCCTGCCACAACTACACCTCACCTACAGAAATATACAGACTGAAAAAGAAAGGATGAAAAATGATACTCCATGCAACTGGTTCTTGAAAGCCAGAAGGAGTAGATATACTTATATCCATCAAAGTAGACTTCAAACTAAAATTACTTAGGAGACAAAGAAGGGTATTATATATTGGGAAAGGGAATAATCCACCAAGAAAAACAATATATATATGATAAATTTTTGATAGCCCAATTTCATTAAACAAATGACACGTGGCATAAAGGGATATATAGGCCCCAATATGATCATAATGAGTGATTTTAATATCCCACTCTATTAAAGAGATAGGTCAAACTGTCAAAAATTCAAAGAAACATCAAACTACAACTATAGATAAAATGGACCAGAGAGACTTCTACAACATTCCTTTCAACCAAAGCAGAATATATATATTCTCTTCAGCAGCCCACGGAATTTTCTCCACAGTAGACCATATTTTATGCCATAAAGCAAGGCTTAGTAAATGAAAAAAATAAAATAATCTCATGCATCCTATCAGATCATGATGAAATGAAACTAGAAATTAACAGCAAAAGAAACCACAGAAACTACAGAAACACATGAAAACTGAACACTTGACATTTGCACAATTAATGGGCTGTGGAAGCAATCAGAAAAATTTTAAAATTTCTGGAATCAAATGAAAATGGAAGCACAACATATTAGAATGTGTGGAACAGAAAGAAAACATTTCTAAGAAGGAAGTTTATGGGTGCCTACACAGAAAAACAGAATAATCCCAGGCAAATAACCTAATGATGCATCTGAAAGTAAAAACAAGAACAAACCAAACCAAAAAATGAGTAGAAGGAAAGAAATAATAAAGCTCAGTGGAGGTTAATGAACCTGAGACCAAACAAAATGAAACAAAACAAAACAAACCAAACCAACAAAATGAATCAAAGAGTTCTTTCTTTGAAAAGATAAATAAGTTTGGCAAACCATTAACCAAACTAACCAAAAGAGAGCATACATTAATAAAATTATCAACTAAACAGGTGAAGTTAAACAGACACCGCTGAAAGCCAGATGATTTTATTAGAATCTATTTTAAAAACTTATATCTAGTAAATTTGAGAATCTACAAGAAATGAATAAAGTCCTAGACACATATGGCCTAGTAAAATTGAACCAAGAAGATATAAATATTCAACCAAACAATGAGACTAAAATAGTAATAAAACTCCCCCAACTGAAAAAAGCCCAGGACCCAATAGATTTACCACACATTTAGAGAAGAACTAACACCATTACCCCTTAAAAATTTTCATCAAATAGAAAGAGAAGAAATGCTTCCAAATTCATTCTGTAAACCAGCATTATCCTCAAAATTAGAACTAGATAAAGACTCAAGAAAGAGGAAAACTACAGACCAATATCCTTCATAAGCATAGATGTAAACACCCTCAACAAAACTTTTACAAACAGAATTCAACAACACATTAAAAAAAATCATACACCATACCCAAGGTGGCTTCATCCCAGGGATGCAAGAATGGTTCAACACACATAAATCAATAAAATGTAGCATACCACATAACTAGAACCAAGTATTAAAAAGAACACAATCATCTCAACAGATCCAAAAAAGGCTTCAAGAATTCCACATTCCATAACAACTATGAAAAAAAAAAGGTACAGATTGATCTTTCCTCAAATTGATAAAAGACATGTGAAAACACACAGCTAACATCATACTGAAGGAAGAAAAACTGAAAGCATTTCTGATAAAATCAGGAGTGAGACAAACATGTGCACTCTCACCTCTTCTGTTAAATATAGTACTTGAAACTTCATACAGAACAATTAGGCAAGAGAAAGAAAAGGGTTACAAGTAGGAAAAAAGAAGCCAAATTATCCTTATTTGCGGACGATATCATCCTTTACATAGAAAAACCTAAAAACTTTCACCAAGACCCATGAATCTAATAAACATCCAGTGAAGTGATAGTATAAATAATCAACACTCAAAAATCAATAGCTTTCATATATACCAATAATGAACACACCAAGAAAGAAATCGGGATAGTGATTTGATTCACAATAGTTTCGAAAAAGGTTAAATATTAAGAATCAGCCTAAGCAAGAAAGTGAAAGACCTCTATAATGAGATTTGCAGAACAGTGAAGAAAAAATTTGGATGTAATTAAAAAAAAATGGAAAGACCTCCCTTGCTCATGTGTTGGCAGAACTCATAGTTAAAATGGACATATTACCAAAATTCATCTACTGATTTAATAAGATCCTTATTAAAATATCAATAACATTCTTCACAGAACTAGGAAAAAAAAAATCCTAAAATCCATACAGAAGCAGAAGAGGCTCAAAATATTCAAAGAAGTCTTGAGCAAAAAGAACAATGCTGGAAATATCACAATGCGTGATTTCCAATTATACTACAAAGCTATAGTAACAAAGCAATATGGTACTGTTGCAAAAGTGGACATGTAGCACAATGGAATTGAGTAGAAGATAGAGAAACAAGCCCATGCACCTATAGCCATCTAATTCTTGGCAAAGGGGTAAAAACCATATACTGCAGAAAAGATATCCTGTTTAAAAAATAGTCCTGGGAAAACTGTGTAACCACATGCCAAAGATTGAAACTAGATTCTTATCTTTCACCTTGTACTAAAATCAAATCAAAATGGATCAAGGACCTAGATATAAAATAAGAAATGTTGACACTTCTGAAGATAGCATGGAAGAAGCACTAGAAGCCATAGTCACAGGCAAAGACTTCCCAAATCCAACCCCAGTAGCACAGGAACTAATATCATCAATCAGCAAATGGGACTACATCAAATTAAAAAGCTTCTGTACAGCCAAGCAGCAATCAAAAGAGCGAAGAGAGAAATTATAGAATGGGAGAAAATCTTTGTTAGCTACTCTTCTAATACTGAATTAAAATCTAGTATATATATGGAATTCAAAAAACTTAACACCAAAGAATTAAATAGTTCAAACAATAAATGGGCAAATGAACTGAAAAGAAAACTCTCAAAAGAAGAACAAATGGCCAGTAAAGATATGGAAAAGGTTCATCATTTCTAGACACCAGGAAAATACAAACCAAGGTTACTTTGAGATTTTTGCTTCAAAAGACTAGCCTCCCAGAGATACCTATGTAGTATATATGGAATTTTTGTCCACTTTTCCTATATTTTTCATTGAAAATTTTTGATACTAGTGATGGCTAAACTATGAGGTTAAATGGAATCACCTAGAGCTTTATGCCAAGTGAGAATATTTAAAAGCACAGAAAAAGGTACAGTAACATTCCAAAACTCAAAGATAGAAGAATAACTGTAAGAAAAATTATTTGCTTAAGTTGTTTTAAAATTAGCATTTATTGATGAAATGAATGAATAAGTGAGTCAATACGCCTTCTATGAAATTAACTATAGATTTTGGGGAAAACTAGAAGGATTAACTATTTTAAGACCCAGATACAAATTAGGTAAACAAACTCTTGGCAGCTGAAACAAGGAAGATTGCAAGTTGGAGCCCAGCTTGGGCAATTGAGAGATTTAGTGATGCCCTATCTCAAACTAGGAAAAGATAAGGCTAGGGATACAGTTCAATGTGAAGGTCCTAGGTTCTATCCTCAGTGTCAAAAAATATCATTCAGACAAAAAAGTAAATGTGTCAATTGTATTTGGCCATGAGGTCACTTGGGTGACTAAGTTGAATTCCAGGGATGATTATTGAAAAAGGAGGGAATGAGAAGGCGATTAATATGGACTATACTTGTAAGAAATGTGGATGATAAAGTAGAGGGACTCATACTAGAGAGAGTCTGTGGATGAAAGAAGACAAGTTTAACAATAGTTTTCTCTATAAAGTCCTTGTCCTAAACAAGAATTTCTGATATTTTATGGCAGAATTATATTTAGCTAGTTTTCAATTCCCATGGGAAACAAGAATTGGATTGCACCCAAACTTCTGGTAATTCCATATCTTAATTTGTTTAATTTAAAGATACATTTGAGGTTTTCCTTTTAAAATGTCATCCTTCTTCATGTTGCCATTTAGGAAGGGGTTAACTACACTTATCATTTGGGTAGAATTTATGAATAACAGGTGAAACTTTAGTGGTACCAAATCTATATGCTATTTGTCATAACTTGATGACTTTTCATTATTAATAATTCTGCAGCACACTCATTCATCCCATTCCTTATTCTTGGTAAATTTATATTTTAAATCTTAGAAATAAAAGTTCCACAATTATTCTTCTAAAAACTTTTTATATAGATACTTCAAATTTTTCATTTAAACACACTAATTTCTTCAAGCATTTCTCTTGTAGAAAGATACACCTTTTTCTTTCCCAATTTGTCCTTTCATCTAACTTGATTCTTCCTTGGGTCCTTCAATTTTCTTCATCTTTTACAATTAATAGTCCATTTTATTCACTGTGTTTCTTGAAATCAAGATTATTCATTTCCTTATTGAGCATTATTAAATATGTCCTGAAATCAAGGAAGTATATTTTTATTTTATGCAAAACAGCAACAGAAATCCTACTTGAATTTTTCATGTATCCTTTTGGCTTCCCTTCCCTTCTTTTCAAGATAGAGAATTCTATAGTTAGGCCTCTACTGTTGTTTCAATGTCTTTTGTGTGTGTGTGTGTGTGTGTGTGTGTGTGTGTGTGTGTGTGTGGTGCCGGGGATCGAACTCAGGGCCTTGTGCTTGCAAGGCAAGCACTCTAATCACTGAGCTAAATCCCCAGTCCTGTTGTTTCAATTTCACGGACATAAACTCCCTACTTAACTCATGGCCTTCAAGAGTTCATCACAGTGTGTTTTTCAAATACAGTCATTTTATTATCAGTTAGTGTCTTCTTATAGGTCCTCATCATCCTTGAAGTTCTAACAAAAGCCAAGAGGCTTTATCTGTGCCCTCTCCACTTCTTGGGTTCCTTTTTGGTATTTGGTTCTCTTGTGATCTCAGTTATTTCTCTGTACTGCATTGGTACCTGCACCAAGCCCTTCATGAGGTCCTCCTCATTCTTCTTTGCTTCCAGTGTCCATGTATCAAATGCTACAACTTTTCCTCCTGCATTTTTCTATCAGTTCACTTCAGCTCCCCCTCCCTGTGGGATTCCTCTGTTCTCAAAGTACCCCGTGTGAAAAATTTTCCAAATCATTCCCTTGCTTATTGTCTTCTATACCCTGTCTACTATCTTCCAGTTTGCTTCAATACTTTGACTTCTCATTTCTGAAGAAGCACTGAATTTGGTATGCCTGTGGCTATATTCAATAGGTCAATAGGTTTCTTGTTTAATAGACACTGCTTCAGTACAAGTCATAATGTGCATCAGAAAAAAAATATTATTTCAAATACAAAAGTCAATTGATCGGGATATAGAAACATGGAATGGAAAGTAAACACTGGAAAAATAATTTCTTTTTTTAGTTTTGCTTAAATAGTATTGAAATGCAAATGTGCCACAGTGACATTAATAGTTTGATTTTTTTTAAATTTTGGACTATCAGGCATAGTGGATTATTAGTTTATAGATCTTATTTCAAAATTTAAAAATAAAACAAAAATTTTCATTTAAAGATTTTGTGCTTACAGTCATCATTCTCACTGAGCACCCAAAATTCTGCCTCATTTGATTATTCATTTCCTTATTGACTTAAATGCCACAATCTTGCTTCACCAAGTACTAAAAGACATAATACATTAACTCTTTATCACAAACCTTTAGGCTTTATGGAAATACCAAATAACTATTGATTTTAACATATAACATTGTCATCATCCTTCTGATTTACAAACAAGATACATTCTCCATTAAGCCACCCACTGCAGCTCGCATGTTTTTGCATAATCAGTTTGTCACACTTGTTTTATAAAGTTGTAAGAAAACCCCACAGAAGGGTGTTACTAAAAATTACAGCTGATGTAAGCTTTTCATTTCGTGCCAAAGGAAGGACAGTTGACTACGAGGGAATAAACTCACTCCTGCAGCCTCTTTAATCATTTGTCAAGATATATTATGTCCTTGTCAATATCAAGGGGTAAACACTGTCATTAATCTGCAAGTGAGGAAATAAGTAACCATGTCAATGTTCAGCAGGCGCCTGGCTGTTAACACGAATTCATCTTTACTGCATCTTTCTCCCCCCTTTAAGTTTCTCTTTTTGTTCACTGTGCATAAAATGTGTAGTTACATTGAAATATACATACATACATGTATATATATCCTTGTTAGGATGTTGTCCATTGTGAAATTTGCTGGGTGTGCTTAGGAAGACAGGCACTGACAATGCAGTAATTAAGCTGAGCCAGCACAGATTAGTTTAAATGAGAACGCCCCAGCTATAAATTTAACAAAGTGTTCATTTGCTAAAGTGATTGCTTTATGCATCTGTAAATAGGAAATAACAGAACATTCAAGTCTTTGTTTTTCCTTGAAAAGCTTTCTTTAGAAACTTTACAGTCATTTTAATTTTAGATTCTGTTACTGATGTGTTATGCAAAAAAGGGATATTATTTACAGTGGATGTGACATGGAATTGCATTTATAGCATTTATTGTTTACTTAAATTACCACTTGTACCTTGGTACCTTTCTATGGGGGACTGTACTGATTATCTATATTAATTAGGTGAATATTCAAATTAAATCTAGATCTAATAGTGTTTTTATTTCTTTCGGATTGCCCTACTTAATCTAGAGGCATTAGATCTCGTCTTATAGGTTTTTAGTTAAAGTCAGTACATTAACA
Source organism: Hystrix cristata (assembly GCA_004026905.1). Taxonomy (NCBI): domain Eukaryota; kingdom Metazoa; phylum Chordata; class Mammalia; order Rodentia; family Hystricidae; genus Hystrix; species Hystrix cristata. The sequence goes on from PVJO010004622.1 coordinate 70,584, forward strand.
GTATACTCTGTTATCTACCACCTCAGTAACACTTATCCTTTAAGAATTAGCAATTCAGAAACTTAACATAGAAAATATTTAAACTTTAGGAGATACAAAGTCTAATTACCCAAATAAAAATAAAATATTAGCATTTATGCCTCTGCCAAATACAGTACCATATATTATTTCATATAATTTATCAAAAGACACTATGCATTATATGTTATAATGCAAATTAATTAAATGACTTTCTCAGTACCACACCGATAGTAAATCATAGAACTTGGATTTGAACTCGTGCACCTTGCTCAGAGAAATCAGATATCACACAGTGGGCTGGTACTGGATGTCAGAATGATTTCATGGAGGAAACTCTTCTTTGATTTTACTTTGAAAGGTGTCAGGTGTGTTTGTCTAAGCCATTACAATACCTTAATTAGGGATGGTCTATCTACCTTCCTGAAATTCCGTATTTATTTTCTAGAGATTTGATAAGCTGTTATTTTGTATGGAACACGGCAAATTGAAACACATTGTGATTAACAGCACAGATTCTGGTCACCAATTGCCACTGTTCAAATTGTGAGTCTGGTGTTTTCTACCTATGTCACTATTGAAAGTTATTTAAGCCCTCTGTGCCTCAGGTCAATGATGTGTAACATAGACATAATTATATTTATTATTAATATTAAAAGTGCTAATAAACAAAAAGCATTTGAAATAGGTTCTGTAATATAACTGCTCACCAAAGAGTAGGTATAATTTGTAGCTCATGTATTTTTATTGTGAATGAGAATGAATATCCCATTTAGTACCATAACATTCTTAATATCAGTACCTCCTTCTCATTTGCTCATCTCTATTTTTTTGGCCTTTAGCCTTCCTCCCTTTCTCCCTTCTTCTCACTTTCCTTCCTTCCCTTTCTTCCTCCGTATTATGATATAATTCACATAGCATACAATTCATCTATTTAAGGTGTACAATTCAAAAGTTTAATACTTTCTTAGGGCTGTGCAACCATCATCACAATTCAATTTCAGAACATTTTTCTTCGCTTGAAAGAAACACTGTACCCATTAGAATTCTCTCCTGTTCCATGTCTTCCCCTTGTTTCTTAGCTCAGGGCAACTACGAATCCAATATACGTCTCTGTAAGTTTTTCTATTTTGGATATTTCATTTAAATGAAATTATACAACATGTGTTTTTTGATCTAGTTTCTTTCAGTTAAAATAATATTTTTACATATGACCTGTGTGGCAGTACGTATTGGCACATGATTCCTTTCCTTGCTGAAAAGTATTGTATTGTGTGTATGAACACATGGAATTGTATCAGTTGGTATTCTTTTGGGATATTTCCACTTTGTAGCTACTATCAATACTGCCACTAGGAACATTCATGTATAAATGTTGATACATGTTTTCATTTTTCTTGTGCATGTACATATGAGTGGGATGGTTGGGCCAACAGCTTTGATTATGTCTTATGTGGAGAAGCAAATAGCCCCTGACTTGGTCTGTCAGCTTCTGGCCTGGTTTAACCCGTGAATGTTTTTACACCGTTTGCCGGGGTAATCTTTTTAAATCTTAAATAGAATTTATGGTCTTCACTGACTCTTTTGCCTTTTTGAGAATAAATGACAAGTACTTTACTTGGCATGTGTTTAATTGTTAAATATTTACGAAGTTCCTTCTGTATCCTAATTGTATTTCTAGATTCTTGAGGATACAACTGCAACTGAAACAAAAATGCTTGCTTTAGTAGAGGTGGCATTCTAGTGGATGGATCTCTACCTTTTTTTCCCTTTTTGGGGGGTGGTGCTGGGGATCCTACTCAGGGCCTTGCACTTACTAGGCAACCACTCTTTTCTCTTTTTATGTGAACTTTTACTAGTTTTCCACTCCCCTGCTCCAGTTTAGCTATGCTTTTGTCCTTTGTTCTATCTTCCATTTGCTAAAACTTCATGTTTTTCAAAATTTAAATCAAGCTTTACATCATTTTTTTCATGCTGGTGATTGAACCCAGAAAACACTGAGTTATGCACCTGTTTTTTTTTTTTTTCCTTCCTTATTTTTACTTATCTTGAGACAGAGTCTTGCTGAATTGCCCAGATCAACTTCAAACTTGTTCTCTTTCCTTAGGCTCCCTGGTAGCTGGAATTAAAGGGGTTTGCCACCAAGCCTGGCAAGCACCTCATTCTCATCCCCTTCATTTTAAGCACTATCTTCTCAATGGGCTTAAAACACTCTGCAGACATCCATCGTAGCCCAGCAGATAGCCCATTAAGACTGAGGAGCTGTTTGTCTTTGCCACTACACTGAGAATTTACAGCAAGATGTTTGTCTTATCGTGTGGTGTGTGTTGCCTACACAGAGGAGCTTATTATTCCCAGAAGAATGAATTGAAAGCATGGTATCTCCATAGAAAATGCTGGACAATTATAAATAGCACCACAGCACATACTCATGAAATCATACAGTATTGGAATGAATTACTATTAAAAATCAGAATCAAAATTCACTAGGAGCTTTTGGTGATAACAAACTCCTATTTCAATCTGTATTTCACTACATCATGGAGTTAGAATAAAAGATATTCAACTGTATCATTTAATAAGTTGTATAATTGGCAAATTATTCTAAATAATTATATAATCGTATTATTTTATGTGAACTTCTGTCACCTCTGTAAGGGAGATATGAGAAATTACTTATTTTAAGACTGGAAATATACACATTAAATAAGGAAATAAAGCCCAGGGCTTGCTCTACCAAAGGTGATAAATGTCTGTTAAGGTTACACTTAAGGTTACTAGAAAATCTGTGAAAGATTATGAACTAAGTTTTAATTTTCACCTTCACCGAGAAAAAATAAGAAAGTAAGCAAAGACTGAGACAAAGTCCTGCAATCACATTAAGACCTTAGATCCTGGTTAATTTTTCATCTTCCTTTGTCTTCTGTAAAAAAGAAAAACTAAATTTCTAATGTTATTGATAACACTGTTGTTACTTTAAATTTACATTAAATAAACTGAATCAAATGATAGGTAGTGTTACTACTGAAAAATTCAATTGTTGGAAACCTTGATAGATTATATTTTTACTGTAGCAAATTCTTACAGCCAATTCATGCACAGCAAGTACTGTTTTCCAAAGATTATCCAAAAATTGCAGTACTATAACTGTATTCATATAAATGTACTTATTATTGTAGTGTAAATATATATCAATATATTATATTTTTGAGAGAAGTTTGATCACATGTAGATATTAGACTACATTCATATATGGGATTTATATCAAAATAACATGAGAGGAAAATTGGAATAGAGACAAAACCAGACTGGCTATCAGTTTTTCAGTAGGCTTTGTTTTGAATTTTTCTAAAACTTTTTATTAGTTCATGTTTATAGTACATAATGATTACATTCCACGTGGTGAGTTGGTACATGGAGATACCACATCTTAATTTGTTTCTCATCCCTCTTCCTTTCCTTCCTTCTCCCCCTTTCCCTGCATCTTTTGGTCCCCTTCCCTTTTGCAAAAGATCTCTCTCTCTATTTGATGTTATCTATCTTCTTTCAATAGACTTTGTTTTTAGAATTGTTTACAGCATATTGAAACTGAGTAGAACAAATAGAGATTTCCCTTGTACTCCCTTCTCCCACATATGCCTAGCCTCCCCTTCAAGAGTAGTACATTTGTTGTCACTGATGATCCTATACTAGCATATCATGGTCATCTAGAGTCTGGAGTTTGCTTAGGGGTCACTCATGGAGTTACACATTTTATTTGTTTGAGCAGTTGTAAAATGGCACATACCTACCTTGATAGTATTATAGAGAATAGTTTCACTGCTCCAAAAATTCAATTCCCTGCACTCTTCCCATTCATCTTCCCCACTATGTCAACCACAGATCTTTTTACTGTGTCCATAGTCTTGCTGTTTCTAGAATGACATATAGTTAGAATCATACAGTTTGTAACATTTTCAGACAGGGTTCTTTCACTTATTAATATACATTTGCTTTGCCCTTGTCTATTTATGGCTTGATAGATCATTTATTTTTAACACTGAATAATTCTGTATTTCCTGGATATACTACAGGGCTGAAGGACGTTCTGAGTGCCTCCAAGTTTTTGCAACTATGGACAAAAATGCTATAACTGCTGTCTTCAAGTTTTGTGTGAATGTAAATTTTCAACTCGTTCTAGTAGTTTCAGTTCTTTCATTTAAATTTTTAATTATTTCGCTTGGATTTTGTATGTAGTATGAAATAAAGGTTGAATTTCATTCTTCTGCACGTGACTATTCACTTTTCCCAGACCAATTTGCTGAAGAGACTATTCTTTCCCCATGATGTGTTCTTGGTGCTTATGGCAAAAATTAGCGAATCATAAAGGTATAGATTTATTTCTGTGTTCTTCATTTTGTTCCATTGGTCTATTTTTTTTTTCTTTTTTTTTTTTTTTTGCCATTGCAAAGCTGGTTTGGTTGTTACAGCTTTTTGGTATATTTTGAAGGAAGGTGATATGATTCCTGCAACTTTGTGCATTTTGCTCAATATTATTTTGGTTATCCATCAACTTTTGTGGTTCCATATGAAATTTAGAATGTTGTTTTCTACTTTTTGTCAAAAATATAATTGGCATTTGCGTAATTATTGCATTGAATTTGAAGATACTTTGACTAGAGTGGGCATTTTGCCAATATCATTTTTGTGAGTGTTTTCAAAACATCTCCCATTATTGATTTCTAATTTCTTAAAATTTGATTGGAAAATATACTTTGTATTATTTCATTTCTTTTAAATGTTTAAACATTTTTTGTGGCCTAAGATGCGATGAATCCCAGATAACATTTTGCGTGTGCTGTCACTGTCGGATGGACTGTAGTGTATTTGGCTTTAGATCTATTTGTTGCAAAGTGTAGTTTAGCTTCATTGTTCTCTTATTAATTTGTTGCCTTACCGATCCATCCATTGTTAAAAGTGGGGAGTTGGAGTCTTCTACTATTTTGCTAGCATCTACCTTTCGCACAAAGTCTATTACTATTCGGTTTGCATACTTAGGTGTTTCGATGTTGAATCTACAATTGTTATATCTTCATGATGAACTGACTTCATTAGCATTATATAATGACCTTCATCTCATTTTATAATTTTTTCTTTAAGTCTATTTTCTCTGAAATAAATACACCTCCCTCTGCTCTGTGGTTTTCATTTACATTGAATATTTTTCTCCATCCATTCACTTTTATTCTATAGGTGTCCCTAATTGTGAACTGAGACCTTTATAGGCAGCATATGTCTGAGTTTTGTTTTATGTCCCTTCAGTCAATCTCTTAGATTAGAGGATTTAATTCATTAATATTAAGCTACTTAGTGATTGGTAAGGACTTACTAATGTCATCTTGCTAATTGTTTGCTGGTTGTTTTACAGTCTTTTTTTTTTTATTCTCTTTTAGTCTTCCCTTGTGATTAAATGATTCTTTTTAGTAGTATGCTTTGATTCCTTTCTTTTTATCTTCGGTTTATCTATCATAGCTTTTTTCTTTGTGTTATCATGAAGCTTACATAAAACATGTTATAACAGGCTATTTTAAGTTTATATCAACCTAAGTTTGATCATGAATAAAACTGTAGATTTCTACTCCACATACCTATTATACAGTATGTTTTTATGTCATAATTTTCTCTCCTTATATTAGTTATCCATTAACAATTTATATAGATATTATTATTTTTTAATAATTTTGTTTTTAACCTTCATAGCAAAAATATAAGTGACTTATATACTATGATTACAGTTTTGGAGTATTCTGAATTTGTATGTTTACTTTTAGTAATGAGTTTTATACTTGTGTTTTTCTGTTACTAGTTAATGTCCTTCTTTCGCTTTGTGAAGAATTCTTTACCGTTTCTTATAAGACAGGTCTGGAAGCTAAGGAATCCAGCAGTCCAACAGGTTTTTTGTTTTGTTTTGTTTTGTTTTTTTCCCCTTATCTGCAGATAGCTTAGTCTCTCCCTTGTTTCTGAGGGACAGCTTTGCTGAGTACGGTACTCTGAACTGGAATTTTTTTTCCTCCCTTCATCATCTTGAATATTTCATTCCACTGTTTCCTAGCTGTAAATTTTATGCTGTGAGATCCACTTCCTCTGTATGATTAGAACTCCCTATTTATCATGTGCTTCTTTTATTCTGCTACTTTTAGGGCACTCTGTTTTTTTTTTTTAATTTTTGGTCATTTTATTGTGTGTCTTTACTGAGACGAAGGTTGAATCTGATTGGAAACTTTTGAATTTCCTTTACCAAGATATGGGTGTATTTTCTCAGATTTGATAAAGTTTTTGTTATTATTTCTTCATGTTTGATAAAGCTTATGCTATTATTTCTTAAACATTTTACTCCTTTGTCTCTCCTCAGTCTTGGACTCCTGTAAGGTGAAAATTGGCTCTTTTAATATTTTCTCATAAATCCTGTGTCTTATTTATTTTCATTACTGATTATCTTTTTGTATACTTTCAACTAGTTTTCAAGCTCACGTGTTCTTTCTTCTGCTTGGTCAATTACAATGTTCATATTCTTTATTGTGTTTTCATTTAATTCACTGTATTTTTTCAACTTCAGATTGTTTGTACTTTAATTAAAATTTGTTCATATAATTTCTTTTTGTCATTTTTTGTTTTTTCATTTTATTGAATTGTTATTCTGCATTTTCTTAATGTACACGAAACTTCTTTAAAACAATTATATTTTAATTATTTTTCTCCATTTCTTTGAAGTCAGATACTAGAAGATTTTTATTTTCTTTTGGTAATGTTAAATCCCCATGGTTTGTAACATTGTTTGCTGCCTTATATTGATGTCTCATCATGTGAAGAAGTGAGGACATATTGTACTTATTGCAGACTTGGATTATAAGTGTGAAAGCCCTTCACCAGGCAGGCCATCAAGAGATTCAGGGCAGACTTGTTGCTGAAGTCCTCAGGCTGGCTGCCCTGATGCCTGGGTTAAAAAATGGGGTGGCCCAGTGCCTGGATCTACCAAAGTGGGCCTGCTGATTTTGTATATAAGAATGAGCCTCGACCCTAAATCCACAAGGGCATTCCCAGAATCTCTTACACGGTGGCATTGTCCTGAAATGTGAGTCCACAGTGGCTGACCAGATACCGCAACATGCCTGGTGCTTATGTCTCCTGAGGTGGACCTAAAATTTAAGTCAGTAAGTGGTGGCCTTATACTATGGCAGGCCTTGAGCCCGAGTCCATAAGGGCTGACCTGGAGACTGGATCAGAAGAGGCGGCTCCGGAGCTTCAGTCTCTGAGGGAAGCTTAGCACGCATGTCTACTGCTGGGTCTGCACTGTGGATCTGCAGAAGCACACATGACCCTAACTCCTCCGGAGCCTGCGGCCAAGGGAACTGCCCTAGAGCCTTGGGCTGGTGAGGTGCTGCAGTGGGCATGGATCCTGTGTCTGTGTGGGCTGGGCTGCTTTCTGGAATTGCACTTGCTAGCTTGGTGCTTACAGCCACATTGAGCTGTATGACACCTGAAGACACATTTGCTGGTCTGGAAACTTGTTCTACAGGCTCATTCTTGGGAAACTGGATTCATCCGAGCACTGTGGTCTACTGGGATTGGCCTGGACTCTTGGTTTGCTGGAAAGTGTATCCACGGGACCTGGTCTGAAGCGTAGGGCCATGCGTGCCTGTCTGGTGTCTAACAAACCTGGTTCTGTATTGCACTGTGTGTCTGGGGTTTGTGGGGCAGCCTGGCTCTAGGCTAGTCTAAAATTAGTTCGGGTATAAAGCTTGAGGCCACAGTTGCTAGTGTGGCATTCATTTGGACTGGATTCTCTATATGCATGGGCCAGCATGGCTACTAGGTCTACAGGGGCATTCAGAAATTGTGGAACTTCCTTGGTCCTGGGGTGGTCCTTAAACCTGTAGCCATGGGCACATTCTGATACTAAGGTTATCTCAGAGCCTGGGGCTCTGAGGTCATTCTGGGTACGAGGCAAGTATGCAGTCTGGATCAGTGCGACACTTTCTGTTACTGGGGTGGGCCACTATTCTTCATTCTAGGTACCATCCTGGAGACTTGGGGTATGATGGCCTGCCCAACCCTGGCTATCACCTAGGTATTGCAACATGCCTGGTACTTAGGCCCACTGGCTGTGGGGTCCAAAACCGTGTCTACTACTCATTTCCTCCTTCATTCCCCTCCTAGAGACTACCTGAAGTCAGGGTAGGTGTAATGCATACAATGTAAAACTTTCTTTTCTACCTCCTTCAATCTTCAATGTATCTTTCTTATTTCTGAGCTGCACTCAGGTGCTGCAGTCTGTTAACTAGTTTCTTTAACTCATGTGAAGGTGGGTTCACGTGTAGATGGTTGTTCAAATTGATGTTTCTGATGGGGTTGCGTGCTGGGAATTCCTATTCTGCCATTTTATTGATGTCAATCCCTGTGTATTTTAGATAACAGTCTTTTATCACATATGTCTTTTATAAATATTTTCTAATACAGTGGTGGCAAACCTATGGCACACATGTTAATTGTTTTTCTTTTAAGACGAAAGATGCTTATGTATGAGATGTTTATCATAAACAAAAACCTCAGTATTCAGGTGTAATTGTAGTATTGGCACTTTGCTATAAATAAGTGGGTTTTGGATTGTAGTTTGGATACTTGTCTCTAAAAGGTTCATCATAACCGTCCTAATATATGATTTGTGTTTTTATTCTCTCGAAATTATATTTTGCAGAATCCACAAATTTTAATTTTAATTAAGTCTAACTTACCGATTATTTCATTCATGCATTCTACTTTTGTTGTTTTATCTAAAAGATCATCAACAAATCCAAGGTCATCTAGATTTTCTCTTGCTATCCTGGATGAGTTTTACAGATTTCATTTTACACTTAGAAACATGATACAGTTTGAGTTAAAGTCTGTGTCTACATTTATTTTTCTAAATGTGGATGGCCAGTTGTTCCAGCACCGTTTATTGAAAAGACTATCTTTTCTTCATTGTATTATACTTGTGACTTTGTCAAAGGTCAGTTGAATACATTTATATGGATTTATTTCTGGGATATATATTCTGTTCCATTGATCCATTCATCTTCTCCATTACTGGTACCTTATTGTCTTGATTACTATATATTTACAGTATCTTTTGGAATTCAGCAGTATTGGAAATCTAACTTTTTTCTTCTCTTTAGTAAACTATTGAGTTGGTTCTTTGGGATCTTTTACATATTAATATGAAATCAATGTGCTGATATCCATAAAATAACTTGCTGGCAATTTCAATAGATTTGCATTTGTCTCTTTTGATCCATGGGGAAGAACTGACATCCTAACCACACTGAATCTTTGTGCCATGAACATGGAAGAGCTTTTGATTCTTTAGTTCCTCTGTAGTTAATTTTCTTAAGCAGACTAATGGGTGCATAGGTGTTAATTTTAATTGTTTCTTTATTGTTATATGTGCTTGACTGTCCAAAAAGGCTATTGCATTTTGTATTTGTGGCTTTGTGATATTAGTTCTTTTGGTAGTGACGGAGCAAAAGATGTAGTACAATATTTACATTTTATATTTTGAATTCCACCGATTCTATGGGGGATTCAATTACAAATGTTGAGCAAGGAGGCTTTGTAATAAAGAGCTTTGACAAACACAGTTTGAATGTAACAATAATTCTTTATAGATCTAGACACACTCCTGTTTTGTGTGTAATAAAAGTGCTACCTGGTGTTCAGAAGAAAAGCAAATTTTGTGAGAAGGCCAAAGACTAGTGAATGTTGTATCAAAGTATAAATGACAATGAACATGATCCTCCAGTCCTTCTGAGGTACTTTTGCAAATTTTTTCTCAATTGCACCATCGTATTTTGTCTACATTTTTATGTTGCATAACTTTGTTGCTAACTGCTGCATTTAAAGTTGGTGATCTATTTTATTTTGGTTTTGTAAGGATGACACATCACGTTATCTGTTTTTGTTGTTACAGAATTTTTACACTGTATTTTTAAATGTCCTGGTTATTTTAATGAAGGGTATAGTGTATTCTTTATGAAAGCACTCTAAAATTTAGTGTCCAGCTAATTTAACAGGATGAAATAGAACTATACTTTCTTGAGTTTTATGATAATGCCTCTTGGATACATGAATTAAGTTACATACTTTTCCTTTCTAAATTTTACAACCATTTCAGAGATATGGTTCAACACAATCATTGCCAAGTCTACTTCAAATCAAAACATCTTAAAGCATCTTTAAAAGCTATCACAACAAGCCCGTGGCAATATGAGTTTTTATAAAATAGCTTTCTTTTGTGGCTATTCTGTTTCCTTAATGACCTCGAGAATAAGTGTGGAAGAAAGTAAAATTTTCTCCCAGGAAGTCAGAGAAGAGTGGTCACTGTGGATCATTTAGGTTTTTAGTGAAAGTGAATATTTTAAGGACTTGTGATCTTCATCAATCCACTTCTAAGGCTGTCCTGATTCACAAACAGGTTTCTTTGAAATGCCATCAAACATACAGTGCTCTTTCTTGTTATCCTTAACAAGGGTGTGACACACAGCGTTTGCTCAATAATAGTTTGTGGGCTTTAATATGTTCATGACGGGGTCGCAATATGTATGTTGTGCTGCTGGGCAGCTTGTCGCACTGGTGATACAAATCGATTTAATCACTTTTACCTGTCTTTTACTAGTTAAATTGACACAAAGCTCCTCGATAAAACAGTCGTGCTTGTACCACTGGTGGTTCAAGCTGACGGGAATGTGTTAAAAATTGAAAGACTGTCAATGACTATCTTGGCCACTGCTAAAAGGCTATTTTTATGGTGAGAGCATACTTTCACACATTTGTATGGATTCTCTTATATGTTCCTCCTTCTAATACTGATACAAGGTACCACCTGGCTGTAGGTAATTATTTCAGCCTCAACCATGCTGGACTAGTCCCTCTGTAATCTTTCTTTAATAAACGTTTCTTTGGTTAATTTAGTTTACTTAATGTCAGACAAATAGTATATATTATTTTCTTTTTATATGTTGAATGAGGGCAGGAAATATATCTAGCTGTGGAACATAGAGAATGTTATTAAAGTTTTCTGAATATATTCTTTCATATGCCCAAAGGAGGTGATAATACCTAACTTTAAATCATGTTGAAATGATTGACATATAACTTATCTAAAAGCTTCCTATCTATGCATCTCAAATACCTACTTGTCTATCCATCTACATGTCTATCTATGATGACTAATACACGAACTGGATGACTGTAGGCAGTAAAAAAAAAATAGTTCTCTCTTTTTCCATCATACCAGGTACTTTAAGGCGGATGTTGTTCCTATCTATACAGCTTTAGAGGGTGACATTCATATAGCATATAATATGAATGGCACCACTGGAATTATTTAGTGTAGTGCCTGAAAAACTCAATATTAATAACTCTCTATCTGTAACCCTCTATGCCAGTCACTACTAAAATGGGGTAGTTAAATTCATACATCAGAATCACCTAGGAGTGCTTTCTAGAAATAAAATTTCCTGTATCCATGACCAAATCTGCCTAAGTAGTGTCCCTTGAGATGGAACCCATGGATGTTCGTTTTAAAGAAAATAATGATGATTACTTCTTAAACAGCTGTACTGTCAGATATTCACCTATTACGTCTGAATCATTCTTGATGTATGCTTTCTCTTGTTTGCAGCAGCACAGTTCATAATAGCTAAATCTTGAAAACAGCTTCTATGTCCACAAACAAATGAATAGATAAGGAAAATGTAGTATTTCTTGACTATTGCTTTCTTGATTGCCTCATTAAGTACCTTTTGCCAGGAAAAATACTGTTCTTTGGTATTTTTTTTTGGCTGTGATTCTTCATGGCTCATACATACTGCTTGTCCATACTGTATTGGTGCTTCATCTCTAACTTTTCTGCTAGCTGGAAACATACAAACTTACAGGCAAGATGGGGTGCATTTAAATAGTGGGCCTGCCACTTAGAATCCATGTAACTGTGGGCTAGTAACCCTTTCTTGATTAACTAAAAAAATGGGACTACCAGTACTAATGGGAGAGATATCAGTGAGAGCGGAGATAGAGTACTGATCTCAGAGTTTGTCAAGTGAGAATAAGAAGTTTTGAAATAACATTCTTTAGGTAACTGGGAACCATTAAAGACTTTTGAATAAGACATTGACATCAGTTGATCTATACCTTGAAAATTTATTTTAGTGATATATAGACTATTTTCAACGTGTCAGAGGTAGGAAATAGAAATACCCTTTGTGCAGTTCCTCCCTCTGGATATTAGCAAGATTGTGAAATAGAGGTTATTAAAAAGTAGTGCAAAGTTGTCCTTCCAAATGGGAAATCTACGATTTTTGAGTGTCCATCCAAGTGAAGCCTTGTGAAAAGTCAGGTGCTGCAATAGGGCAGTACCAGAGAGAATGGAAAGAAGGGAGCTACATCTGCACATATGCACACATGAGACAACAGGGCTAATTAATGGTAATGCTGCATGAAAAGAAACGAAAATACCTTCAGAAATAACACAAGCTAGACAAGGAAGACAGGTTAATTAAGAAACTGCAGCAATCTTTTATATTATTCTCAGAAATATTTTTGACAAAACTCAACACACATCATAATATTTACTCTTCCCAGTATAGAATGTAGCCTGTTTCTCTATTCATTCATCATGTTTCTGTTTCAAAGTATTTTGTTATATTTGTTCATAGACATTTTTAAGTATTCACCATTTTTTCTCTTACTGGCTCATGCTCATTTAAAGGAATTTATTGATTTATTTTAATATGCTTATTACATAACCAAGAGCTGTGCTTAGTTTGAAGTGTTTTTCAGTTGATATTCTATATTTTCAGACATTCTTCTTTCCATGATTTACATTTATCTTGTTTTCTTTCATTGTAGCATTAGACAAGGATTCTAAAGAAATGTTAATTAACGTACATAAAAATATGATTATTTGTTTTTATTTTAAACTTTTACTATTAATTGGTAAATTTTAGATAACCATACTTAGTTTCCTTTGAATGATCTGGATTGTCATTGAATTTTATCAAGAGCTTTTAATAGATTTTATTTAATATTTTCAACATGATATTGGTCTGTTTTTCTATTTCAACTTTGAGAATAGCTTTGATACTAGTTTTGCAAAATATGTTGTGTGTTTATGTTTCAAGTGCTTTGTAGTAATTTCATTGGCTTGGAATGTTTTATTTCTGGAAAATTTCCAAGTGTTTGCTGATAAAATTATTGAAGCCCGAGGCTTTTATTAGAGAATCTTCTTCACTACTGTTTCTAATTTCCACAATATAATAGGAAACACCCTAGAATAAGACTAGAGTGTTCAGTTTCTAAAAAACATATCTATTTGCCTTCCAATACTAAATCTCTCATAATTTTTTAAAAGGTAATATCACCATGGGGAAAGGTTGGCTCATATGACACAGCCATGGAACATATCAATAAGTACACAAAGAAAACAAAATTTAAATAAAAGTATAGCATATTACATTTTTAAAAAAAATTTAAATGGTTTATTTTTCAAATGACAGATAAATAATAGGTATCACTTGGGGAAAAAGTTAGATTCCTACTATATAGCATATGCCACAATTAACTTTCGGTGGATTAACAATTTTGTAAAACTGCAAACACAAACATTGTAGAGAAACTTTATGTAATATTCATATCGCATTGGAGTGATTTAAAAGCTATATCCAAGGGGTCGGCATTTAGCTCAAATGGTAGAGCGCTTGGCTAGCAAGTGCAAGGCCCTGAGTTCAACTCCAGCAACCTGCCCCCACTTGAAAAAAATCTACATCCATAAAGGGAAAAAGGCAAACTGGGAAAAGGCCAATGGAGTTAATTACATCGTCACATTTAGAGTTTGTTCTTGAGCATTTGAACTACCAACATTCAAGGCAAGAATTCTAACTGTACAAAGTGTAAATTGTAATCTTTATTGTAATTGTCATATTTGAACGAATGGCTTTTGATTAACCATTCAAACTGCAGCTCCTTTTTCTGTCTTTGACTGCCTTCTGTGGAAATCCCCTCAGCTGCCAGTCCAAGTCTCTCACCCAGACTCAGGGACACTTGTTGCCTATCCAGCAGGGTCCTGCTAGTGCCAAGCTGGCGTCAGCTCTCCCATTAGCTTTGGGAAGACTTGAGACAGACGCTGTCAACACTTCCTCTTTGGCATCTTTGTGACTGCGAAGGATGATCACATTTTAGTCAAAAGACGTAATCTTGTCTGGTTGCATTTGAAGAAAATTATGTTTGGCTGAAGAACTATTATTTTTGTCCTGTTTTTGCACAAGGTTCACAATATAAAATAGTCACTAACTTTTCTTTCCACTTGACACTTAAACTGGAATTCCACCAAAATTAAGAGGACAAAAGCATTGATTTTTTGGAGATAATTTAAAACCGTTAAGAATCTACAGCCAATAAAAATGTAATCTTAAAATGCAAAGCAATTGATGCCATTTGCAGCCATCGTTGTATGACCAGAAAGCAAAATCTCATAATTATCCTGTGTTCTGTGTTTAAATACAAATTGTTTAAAACAATTTTGTTGTAGTTCTATATCTTATTACATGTCTTAATTACTGCTAGAAAATATTCTCAAGGCTAGGAAGACCTTTTCCACCAAATTATAGCATGTTAATTTTTGGAGTCAACAAATAATAAAGCAAACATTCATTTACTTATTTTTACCTTTGAGCAAGCATTGGGAATTAATGATTCCCTTAGTTCTCTTACATACAAAATTAGGGTGTTCTTGTCTACATCACCAAGTTTGACTAAAGGCAAATATCTGTATGGTAGTAGACTAACCCCTGTTTCATAGAAGGTAATTTTTCTGGAGATATTAATAAGTGTTACTTGGTAAAACGATTCTATGATCAAATAATTTTGAGAAATGATAGAGTCACTATAGGTAAATTAATTAGTGTCTAAAGGACTTCTCAGAGCCTTTAACATTCTAATGTCCATTTTGGTGCTCTGAGGGACATTCATGGCATTCAGCAAGCTTTACAAGGCACAGGACACAGCAGCTAATTTTCACACAGTATCTGTAACTATCTACTGAGAAACCTGTATTTATGGAATAGAAGCCTTTGGAATCTATAAGACCGTTTTGAATATGTGTATGAAAAGCTACATACTATGTTATGATAGCTATTGCTATTAATTCATCTAAATGATGTTTGTCGAGGATATTCCCTGGAAAATCACATGCTGAATGGCCCTGTAACTAGACTTCTATCCTGATTTAGTATCACACTAAGCTTAGATCTGATGCTACATGTATGAGCACGAATAAATATTACCAGTTAATCTCATGCAAAATAATAAAGATGTTTTATGTTTGATTACTTAATTAAAATGCATTGTCTTTTCTCCTTATTTACTGTTGTCCATGTAGTTAATTATTCTGAGTTTCTATTAGTGCCTTTCAGAGTCATATGTTTTGATTATTATCACTTTTAAAAAGTTTACTATGGACAAAGTTAGTCTTTAGAGAGAGAGAGACTAACACAGGAGTTTTCTCCTCTTGTTTAACTGGTTCAATTTCTAATTTCTTATGATGTTATTTTATGTGAGTTTTACTGTACAGTATTAGAAATTTAGTCATATAAAATACACAAGATATACTCCCTTTCTCTATGTAGAAAATCAATTTAATTCTGAATGAACTTGTGTTCCCATGTTCTGTGAGGTTGTTAATATTTTTTTGAATTATATGTGTGTTCCAAATGAACGTAATGATTCATGATATAATAATTGTTTGGCACTATGGCTGCTAAGGAAGAAGACTGTAAGAACTAAATTTCAGGGAGTTTACCTTGAGCTTTTGTGAGACACAAAGGCATAGTCTTTTTTAAACAGTACAGATGTATAATCTGCTATTAGGGAGAACTAGGAATTATAGCTCTCTCTTATTGAGACTCACCATGAGCATACATGATTATCACTTTTCATCTCCAAAAGTTCCCATTAAGAAGCCACAATCAGATCTGTTTTCCACGATCTGATCAGGAACAGTTCTGATTACAAAGTTTCAAGTCAAAATATAAAGACAGTTAGATTTCAAGTGTCCTGACTTTCTGCTGGTTTATGCTGAGATCCAGCCTTTAGGGTGGTTTTATATTCAACAAGATCCAGATAGACATGCAGAAAGATTTGAACGTGGTGCCTTTCTCAGAGGGGCAATGTTTTAGGTATTTCAGACTTCAGGGACAAACATGATGAACTCAGGTGAGAAATTCTGACAGTTGGCAATAGCAGCATTTCAATCTAGATCCCCGATTTTACTGCCAGCATGAAACAACTCTAGAGTAAACCTTTTCATCATTGTATTTACTATTTGTAGGTTATTGTAACTCAGCGAGTCTCCCCGTATATTCAGGTAAATATCTACACTGAGAAGACATATATCTTGAATTTTATAAAAATAATAAATTATGAGTATGGACACTTAATTGTGCTACAGATACTAAAAGGATGTTTTCATGAAATAAGGATGTGTTTTTGTTTAAGTCAGTGAGATTCAACTTTGCCTAATTCCTTGCCACTGTTCCCATCACCTAGAACTTTTCCATCAATAAAATTCTCTTTGAACACTGTGCTTCTGAATAGGAACCACTGGCATCAGTCTTTGCAAGTTTTGACAGGAAAACAAAATTTGAAATATATTGTTTAGACATTTTCTAGAATGGCGTTGCTTTATTTAACATAATAAAGACCAGTAAATATTAGGTTAAAACAAGAAATCATAGAACTGTATCGTGTACTAGAAATAATCATTGATCTTAAAATTACAAGTACATTAATTTATTAATAATTTTTGTTGGGCAAGCTCTTTCTCTTCCTTTCTTTTTAATTTTAATGTAACACAAGTATATATTAAAGAAAATATTAAAAAGCATTCTTTTTACTGCTATGAAAAAAACTAAAAATTCTACAACAAAAAAATTAGAGAATAACAATAGTAAACAACTGTGTACCGTAAGCTTAAAAGAATGGCCAAAATGTTTCTCAGAGTACATGAGGTTTTAATTCGTGCAAAAGCCCCATTTTTTTTAATATACTGTGTTCCTGTCCCACATTTGTCATTTGTTCTTTTCTTTTATTAATTAATTTATTTAGTGCCGGGGATCGAACTCAGGGCCTTGTATTTACTAGGCAAGCACTGGAACCACTGAGCTAAATCCCCAGCCCCCCATTCTTCATATGTCATCTACTCTTTCTGAGTTTAGTTTCTTTAAAGTGTAGTAAAGACATAAAAGTAATTGCATAGCAATGTAATTACAGAATCCCAGATATTTTATTTGTACTCATCTTTAAGAGTTGACTCATCTATATGTAACAAGAGCAGTTTATTTTAGTGACTCACTTTAATTCATTCTTTTCAAAAATTTCGATTCAGTTTTAATCAAAACAACCTTTTATTTGCATTCAGATTGCATCCTTTTGGATAATTTGTAATTGCATAATTACATTACATATTAAACCAGTAAACATAGGTTCTGGAACAAATATACCAGTCTGTTTATTAAGTAGACAACTCACAGGTCAAGGCACACGCAGAGTGCTGAGGGAACAGAGCGCTCTTTAATCCAGCAAGTCTATTACAAAAGTCTCCCACTCACAGAACCTTCTAGGAGTGCCCTCTGCTGTGCTTTCCTACTCACTTTCTTTCTTCCAAATTATCACTTGAAATCAGTCAGCCATCTGTTGAATATCGCCTACTGCCTGAGTGAATTGTTTACTTCTTCCTGTACAAATGGAATTAATGGATATTTTTAGCTCTCTTATTTATGTGCCTTATTTATTGAGGAGGAAGATCACTTCCTGGTTTTGCCGGAATTTATGAGCTTTGCATGGCCCAGGCAAAACAGAAGAAGAAATTTAACTGAGCATAATTCCTCTACTTTGCTCCCTTTTCTGTTCTAGCTTTTCAGTGGTGTAAATTGCCCAATCTATTGTAAAATATTTTCAGAGACTGCAAATCAATGTAAGGATAAGACATGAACATCTTTAATTATACTAGATTTAGCAGAGGCCCTCAAAATCACGATTCCCGTGAGAAAAGCTTGGGGCAGTTTAATGGACAGTAACCAAAGAAAGAAAAAAAAATCGTATCCTGTAATTAGCGTACATACAATGACACACACACAGACAGACATGCACACACCAAATAGAACCATAAATCATCATTTCAATTGTACATTAAAGCATTTGTGAGCTTTAAAAAAGAGAGGCACTTGGGCTCTCTCTTATAATGACTGAATTGGAATTTCCCATGAATTATTTTCATGGAATCAAGATATGAAACATTCATGTTGTTGAAAAAGTGATGATTTTCTAAATGACAAATATTTTCTTCTTACGTATGGACTTGTCTTTTACTCTAGGATAGATTCTAACTTGGCAAATATAGTCATCGCAAAAACTGAAAAACACACCTTCTGATGTAGATTGCTTTGGAAAAAAAAAAAGTGATCTACTTAGTGAATGGGTGCCAGGCGGGCAACATCTGTAAAGTTCTTGGCTGTTCCCTGCAGACCAAAATGGATATTCTTGTTTAAACTAGCAGATTCTCAAAATAGCGACATGTACAAGGATCACCTGGGGGAGGGGCACTGTTAAATGCACATGTTGATTCAGGTGGTCTGAGTTGTAGCCTGAGATTTGACATTTCTTATGCACTTTCCTGGTGCAGCCACTGGACCAGGGACCACACTGGCATAGCTGGGTTTAAGCTATATTAATCAACCAGTTTCTACTAGCTGCATCTACTTTAGTGTCAGTATTTATATCTGCTCTATTTTCCATTTACAATTATTGAAATTTATGTATTATGATCCAACCATTATTTCCCTCAAAAGGAAAAAGGAAAAGAAACCTTATAATCACTATAAATAGAGGTGTGAGTATGGTGTGTATTCACACTGGACCATTTATTGAGTCAGCATTCGCAGGTGAACACCAGAAACGGAATCAGCTCTCTGCAATGGAGATCAGATGAGCAGTTCCCCTAATGGAACTAACCAAAAGCAAACTGTCACCTCTCTGGGCTCATGGTGGCAAATGCAATTTGTCACAGGGGTGTTAATGTTGTTGATAATTGGTTGGTGTGCAGACCCAGACAATGTAAACATGATGGAGATATTTTTCCTTTCTTCGAATGTATTATCTCTGGTGCAGCATGTCTAGATTATTATAAATTTTCCTCTTTTGTGATGATGTATAAATTGTAGGCTGAATTCTAATCGAAGGTGTATGGATGCTTCTTAGAGATAACTAGTTTCCTATATTTCCTCAAACAGCATACACAGTTTAGCAAATATGTTTATTGTATTTCTCTTCATGTAGCCCAGTGAATGTCTGTACCCCTAACTGTTGAGGAAAAACTTTTTTCACAATAAACGGCATATAATGCAATGAAAGTTGTAAACCTTTCTCAAGCCCTAATCTGCTTTCCCTAAAATCTGCAGGGACATATTTACTGGGAAGCATTTGTTCTCATCTACGTTGATACTTTCCGTTTTTCTTCAATTGCATGTAAGCACCAATCCTCATTTATCAATATTTGCTGGGCCCTCCGCAAGGTAAGAAATGTTTAGATACACAGATACATGCTTAAAGACTCTGGAAAGATACCCCTTTCCCAAGGAATTTACAGTCTAGGGTTATCAACTGATATAAGCAAATAAGTAGAAAAGCACTTAATTAAAATATAATAATATGTGTTGTCTTAAAGTACTTTCAAGCTGCATTGTCAATTTTGTCTTCATTTACATTTCTGGGTAAAAAGAAAGGAAGGACATAGACTAGGTAATAAGTAAAAGTCAGTAGGCTGATGGAGAAACATCCAATTAAGGAAATGGGATAGAGCCTATGGGAATTCTACTAACCTACATACTATGGCTTAGTTATTGCTTTCGCCTGCAGAGATTTATTGAGCACCTACTTAGATACACCAAAGACCATAGTTTTATGATTGTAGTATGTTTGAGTTATAGTAAAGGGATAATGATTTTCAAAGTAAGCAATTCATCTAAACACAGAGATTCTGTGGCTTTATCTGTAATAATCAGGTAATGTCCTCTTTTCTCCAAGGCAAGCACCTGAGATAAGTAATCTAGTTTTTGTTCTGTGCAACGATATCTAACAAAGACAGAGGAGTGAAATGTGAAGAACTTCAACTGGGAGACTTTCTGGAGTAGTATCAGAGATGAAACATAATGTGTAGTTTTTAATCAGTGACTATGAGACCTTCCCAAAATATATTACCTCACTTTACCAGTGAACTGTTACTAGCTGGAGCTCGGAACATAACCTGCGTGCTTATGAACAGAAAAACCACAGTTGAGTATTTTAGCTCATTTTATCTCCTTAAATGAATGGATTTGAAATGGATTTTGAAACTAAGGCTGTACTTAGTATCTCACCAGTGCCTTGCAGAGATTCTACTCATTCATTTCAATAGGAAGACGGTTATTACTGAAACACACAGACGTTTGAACTGTGACTACACTTTCCAGTTCTCATGGGTAACCTGCCTTTGTAAGAATGACTCTAGGGAGGACAGAAGATATTTGCATACTGACTCTGGAATCAAAACATCACTGTGTTTAATGACTTTCCAGTGTGGGCTAAAATTTGAAAATTCTCTATTTTCTGATTTTCACTTGTAACATAGAAATAGGCCTGTTTGAGGATTTAATGAGCACGCACACACACATAAAGAGACAAGTACATTTTCAACTCTTATTGCAAGGGTTATTATAATGTTATTAGTTTCTAGATGGGAAAAGTTTCATTGAATTAGACTCAACAGAGGAGCAAAAGAGTTTTCTCCTTTCCCTTTCTAAATTCTTGTATATCACAGATGACACATAAAAATTGATGTTTCTTTATAGATCATTTTACTAGCTGGTAGAAAATTTAAAAAATTTGGGAGAAAATTGATAACTACTTGGAATTTTTATGCAAAATTTCAGACAAATTCACTTTTAATTGATGTATTCAATCCGAGCAAAAGAAAAAAACGCAGAAATAATTTAATTTAAAGCAAAAATCGCCTTTAGATACACTTCTGTTCTGGTAGAAGTATGCAAATTGATATAAATATGCTTGTGGTTGTCACACACATCTTCTCCCTACAGCACTTCCGTTTGAGGCTTGATATTAAAAGGAAACAGAGGCGCTCCACAAGCAGCATTACTGCACTTTATCTAGGAAACAAGTACCGTTTACAATGATGTATGAAATACTTACATTTCTCTGTGCTGGCCATGACATCATATAGTGACTTCAGTTCTTTTTGCTCCAGTGATCTCTTTCTCTATAAAGTTAATCTCTTTCCCTCCTTTTAAGAAAAAAAAAAAAGTCCCATGCTCGTTTTCAAACTCCATCCATTTTCTTTCCTGTCCAGAGTCATGTCATCTTTCTCTCTTACCAAAGTTGTGACCAGATATACTCTTCTTTTCTTTTCAGCACCTTAAACCCAGGAAATGATGTCTTGAAAGCACACCACATCACAGAGCCTTTTATGTTTTTTTCTTACCTACCTGCCCTCTTAAAGGTTTTTCACCTACTTAACAAAAGGTCAAAAGCCCTGACCAGAATTCATCCCTGCAGGTGCCAAAGTTCATCACTATTTAAAAAAAAAAATTCCCTCTATGTGGCATCTCTTCATTTGGGCACGGAGCACTAATCCACCCAAGTGTTCTCCTTTATCGCATGAAAACATGTCAATGCCAGAAAGGCAATGGCCTTTATTAGCCTGTCTAATCTACGAATCTGAACCCTCCTGAAATTCATTAGAGGAAAAAAAGCTAATTGAAAATGAATGTAAAAATGCCCAATGGGATTTTAAAACTAAGTCTTTGAAAATGATGTGCTGCGGCCTTAATAAGGATTTTATTTATTTAATTTCCGGCTCTCTTTGGTATTTGTGACAGGGTTAGCAGAGGAAACAAACCCAAACGCCTTGTAAACTGTCAAGCTGGAGCCTCATCTCAGGGGAGCTCAGAGGATATCATGTTTTGAATGTTATCTTTCTGGGGCTTGGGATGTTTCTTATGACAGACGGCTCCCCTGGGTTACGATGACGAGACACTGTTAGGACAATGGTACGAGCTGAATTAGCCAAAGTATTTTTATTACAATAGCAAACAGATGGAGCTGGGAAAGAATTTTCCTTTTTAAAGTCTTGAAAATTTGATTTTGTTGCAGAAACCACTTAAATTTAAATTATCAATGATAATTTTCCTTATTTTAAGATAAAAAATGATCTCTTTGTTCCCTGTGTTATCTCTAATGATTAATATGTGGTCAATTACGAAGAATCTTTCATGGAAACCTTGGTGTAGGCACATCAATAATATTCTTTTTTATTTTCAGATCTTATTACTTCACGGTAATAGAAAATGTTGCCCAATATTGTTTATTAATCTTTATAACTAATGTTAGGGGGCTATTTAGGCAGCATTTGGCATTATCTACAAGGAATGCATTTTTTTTAATGGGGCAATGAAAACAAAATAAGTCTAGACATGTGTTAACACTCACACTGAAAGTTTAGCAGTGGAAATAAACTAGTATTATCAGAAGACCTCTTACTCTCTCTTGCTTTTCATGACTAGTTACAACATTTATTATATTTTCTTGTGAATGACAAGATTGCCCATATTGTATATGACGTGTGGTTTTCCACTTTGCAGCAGACTATGTAGACAAGTGTGTGTATGTGATAAATAAAATACTTAAATATTTGATATACAGGGATTGTTTTGCCCTCTAGAGGCAGTTTAATAGAAGAAGCATTCACCATTAAGGATTGATGATGGTAGACGAAACTTGGGCAAAATAATTTAGGTGATTCAAGGCACCTAATTTCCCTTCTCCTCTCACAGTGGATCAGACTGCAGTGGAACAGGGCAAGCCGGAGACTTTACCGTACTCACAAACAACTGATACCGACAAACCCACAGAAGTGAAAACTTTTTTTAACTTTTTTACTTCAACTAGAGTCTCCAGGCCTACTACCCAGTTAAAAATTCAATGAACTTTTTGTTTCATTTAGACTCTCAAAATATGTTAACTTAATGGGTAAATTAAAATGTCATACAAACTAATACAAGTTAATTTTACTGGCAAAGCATGTGATTGCTAAGTTAAAATACTGTTCTTTACATTAGGTTATTTCTCTTTTACATTCACATATTTATTTATTTTAACCATAAACCAGCTGAGTTTTTCTTTCCATAAGGTTGGATCTTGCCATGCTACTTACTACATACTAGTATCTTGTGTTCCTAAAATCCAGTTACTCCTCTGGCCATTTTTTATAAAATGTTCTCAAGTAGCATGTCTTCTGATTTGTTGTTTTGTCCTCAGAGTCATATGTTTATCAACTATGAATGAGAACAGGGTTAGCGAGTAACAGCAACACACACTTATTAAGTACTCATCATATGCCAGGTCAAACACTATGCCACAGGTAGCCTATTTAAGGCTCAAAAGAATAATTCAGCGAATCACTCCGTTTTATAGATATAAAACCAAGTTCTAAAGAGGCAAGGTAACTTACTATGGATCATATGGTCACAGAATTGAGATTTGAAATCATTCATTAAGTTGACACAGTGTCAAATAATCTAATAACCTGATCCCGGACCTCCAGTTCCAGAGCCAGGGGTTGGCCTTCCTGAATGATTGTCGGTTACAGAAACTGTGTCACTGGAGACTCTGCCCGCCACCTTTGAAGCATGGCAATTACAGCAACAATGATTTTTATTACCCTAACAGAAGAAGGCTTTCTTTTGGCAAAAGGAGGACACGTATTTGTCCCCAAGCTCACCAGGTTTGAATGGATGAAATGATCACAGTCATTGTTCTGTCTCACTATTTCCCTCAATTAAACATAATGGGAAAAAAATCTACCTTTATAGTTTATGAGCCCCACTAAAGGTAACACAATCAAAGAGTGTATTCTTACACAAAGATCTTTTGGGTGGCGGTGTCCGGAAGTGAATCCACACACCTGGCAGTATAATCTTCATTAATCCACTCGATCGGAGCCTCTTGCAGTCATTGTTTGCTGATGCCTTTTAATGAAAAACTTTTTAAAAAACTGTGTTTTTTAAAAACACAGTTGTGTTTTTTTCAGATGATATTTTCATTTCAGATACATTCTTAATCCATCAAAAGGGACATTCAATATAAAACCTGTCTCTACATGATGTGCAAATGAAGAATGACAGAGAAAAACAAAACAAAACAGGAGTCATGCAGTGCCATTCTTTCAAGCCAGACCACAGCTGTTTGAAGAATGACAATATGATTTCGCACAACTGCCACTATTTCTAATTAATTGACTTTACAGGTTTTTAGATATTCACTGGTGTGTCTTGTACTTGTGGCTAAAAATGCACACTAACAATCTGTAATGGTGTTACAACACAGATAGCACATTGTCAAACACTGCCGTGGATGAAGTGTTCTCATTTGCTCTGGATCTATTAAGATGAACCACTCGAGAGTTACAGATGCATTTATTACTGGCATTTTCCAAATCACAAGGACATTTAGTGCTACAAGTCTGATAAGAAGGAGAACTTCAGGATCAAAGCTAAGTTTAGATAACACTTCATGAACTAGAGAGGATATGAACAGTGGATAATGAATACCTAATGCTACTTAAGATTATCAAGCCTGTATGATGTTTAATGAAGGCAACCACTTCAATATTTTCAATATAAATTGATCCGTTTATTAATGTATTCTTCATTCATTTAGTTGGACATTCTCTTATATTTTTTCCATCCTCTAATCTCTTACATAGTGTGTCCTGATTCTTTTTGTATTTATTATATTCCACACCTGTATTGGAACTATTTATGTGTAGCCTTTTCCCATTTGCTACCCACCATATCACTCTCTCTGAAAACTCTATTTTCCATGAGTGAAGGGTCATGCAGTTTTTATGTGCATATGTGTATATCACCATTCTCTACCCTATATTAGATTCATATATTAAGTATGTTTCTTGCTATATGAATGAAGAAATGAATTAATGAAGAATGACTTAAGTAGTTCATGTAGTTTAATTTAAACCTTTAGAACCAAATAAAGTAGACCGAGCTATTTTATCATTTGAGTCAAAAATCAGCATTCTACTAATAAATAATGGGTTGTTTGCATGAAGGTGCTAGAATTCCTAGCTGAGTATTTTGTTGGCATCTCATGCCAGAACTTTCACTCATTAATGACTTATTTCAATGATAATTGCCCCAAATCTCTGAGTGTGGGTATCAGATGTTGAGTATTAGTGTTCTGGTGCTCAGGGGGTCTTTCCCGTCCTGTTACATATGCTTCTCAATGTGATTCCGATTTTAGCATTCAGATCTTTTATTTACTATCAACCCACTCAGTGTATTTGTTAAGAAGATAGAGTATTCATTGTATTTCTTGAATTTGATACATAATATCAATTACAACTTTCTGGTCTTTCAATATTCAAGTAGAGAGGAAAATTAGGGAAAGATGCCAATCCTGTGTGTAAGAGAAAAATAGAAATCATTCACCTGTATAATATGTGTTAATCACTTTCTCCTGAGTGGTTCTGTATTAGCGATAAATATAATAGTACCAACTTAGATATGAAAGCTATAAAAATTGGTCAACGATTTTTAAAAAAAGTAAAAAGCCATCAATTTCAAAATGCACTTCTATTTTATGAACCACAAGAAAGAAAATCCTGCCAAATTAAGCAGTGATGTTGTTGATTGTACATTCTATCTTGATTTCTGAGGTGTTGAAACGGATTTAGAATATATGTCTTAGCATTGGTAAAATATGGTATTTTCTTAGTAACTCCCTATGGAGTACATACTTAGTGCTCTATAACTTTAGATAGGTATCCTTTTATGAAGGGTAAAGATATAAAGCATATTCATGACACTTGCTCTTCCAGGAATCTGTCTAAAGTCTGAGTGCTTTGCAAGACTTGTCACTGTGACTCTAATTTGGGAAGATCTGTTCCCTACCTCATATTCTTACATGCAAACTTAAAGCAAGTGCTGCCACAGCTTTCTGGAAGATAACATCTATCCCACAAAGCTTTCATATTCTTTTTAGGGACTTTTTGGACCGGTTCATTGGCATAGCCTATGGAAAACGAATTCCAATTTCCTGTACACAGAAAGCTAAACATGTTTAAATATTACATGTAAACATTGACCCCATGAGGAATGTAATCATTATGCACTGGAAACATATACCAATAAAAAAAGGAATAGAAAAATTAAAAAGAATAGAAAAATATTTCCTCAAAATGAGAAAAAATGTATAAAAAATCACTTATGACTAATACTATATTTAATGATATAACATTAAATGCATTTCATGTAATGAACAAATCAATGGTTTCTGTTTAACATTTTGCCAATACAATAAGAATAAAAAATGTAAATAACAAAAAAAATTAATAAAAACAAACATTGGTATAATTTTCCTCTTTTTTTATAACAAGTCACATGCATTTGACTTTCAATTAGCTAGCAAAGATCAAACATGTTTTACAACAACCCTGGCTTTTGGTGGCTGACAAGGAGACTGTGACTACACATCTCAGCAGATGATTAGAGAACTAGGGTGTGGAGTAAGAGGACAGTACAGATGGGGAGCCCCAACCCTTCTGTTTTCTGTTTTACAAATATTTGACCTTCAGTCTTTCACCAAACTGTCTAGTCTTGTCCCTGTGACATTTTATTATTATGTCCTTGTCTCTCTTTTCTCCTATAACTTGCTTTACCTCTGCTACAGGGACAATGTCCAGCATATGGAAGTGCTACTGCTACTAGCTAATATTTATTAGGCATCCATTATGTGCCTGACATTTTCAGTTATTCATTATTAACTGATTTATTGTTTTTAAATAAACCACCTATATAGAATTGAATTCAGTTTTAGAGAAAAGTTCCAAAGATAATAGAAAGTTGCCATATACATTTTATCCATTTCCCCCTAATAGAACATTAACATTTTACACAACTGTGGTATATTTGTCAGAACTGAGACATTAACATTGGTACAGACTAAACATCAGACTTCCTTTGAGTCTCACTAGTTTCTCAGATAAAACCTTGTATGTGTTCTGGGATCCAATACAATTTGGAACCATATTGCAATTTGTTGCCATGCATCCTTGATCCCCTCTGCTCTGTGATAGTTTCTCAGTCTTTCCTTGTTATCTATGACTGTAACCCTTCGGAATAGTACTGAATGGTTATATTGTAGAATGTTCTTAAATTTGGGCTGGCCTGATAGCCTTCTCGTTATTAGACTGTGTTAATGGGCAACTTGATCACTTTTCACAACATTGTATAACATGAGAGTATTACGATTCTTTTTTACATGTGAAGAAATTGGACAAGAGACCTGTTGAAGAATTTGAGGATTAGAGTTTGAACCCAGGGAGCTTGATTATATACCATGAGGCCATAATCATTATGTTTGCTAAGTCATAATTCCTAAATTTGGGATCTTGATCTATTACTATGTTGTATTTACTGGCCTTATTTTACTTGTCTATGAACCAGGAGTAATAATTTATGTACCTTATGTGGCAAAACTTTGCACAGTGTCTAAGTCATTATACGTTTCTGTAGCATATTAGCTCTTATGTTTTTCCTTATTTTTCTGGAAGTTGACCAAATCAATTTTTTAGCTGCAAAACCACAATTCTGCAAACCTTAAGGAATTTGGAAATTTTAGGTTTTGTTGATTATTTATTTCTCAAAAATGTGGAGTGCTGTCTTTAAGGAGACAGTGAGCGCTCTGTGAATTCTGCAAAGCAGTCCATGTATGGAGGGAGAAAACCTGGATAGCCTGAGAGTCTCTGAAAGGTTGAGACTCAGGAAAATGGTAGAACTACTTCTCACATGCACTTTTAATATTTCTAGGAATCCATAGCTTTCAGAGCCAGACTGCAGGAATAAATGAAAACCTCAAAAAAGAATATTCGAAAATTATTAGATTAGCAGATAGTATCAGCATGGATACTTGTGCATGTTCTTGGAAGCTCATATTCTGGTGAATAATAATACTGTAATTTCTATGCCAATTATGTTAAATAGTAATTCCTCTCCTTCAACCTGGAAAGAGTCTTGTAGGTAAGCATGTATTTGACAATGTGGACTTCTTTGCCCTGAAACAAAATAGATATGAGATGTCTTCACTTCATTAAATTGTGTTGAAAGCTACATCCAAATGATGTTATCGACTCAATATCTGCTCTCCTTGTTTCTAATCTCACACGGGGTGAATTTGTACTTGTGGGAAAGGCACTTTTCTTGGTGCAATTAATGCTGAATTTTCTTCTGAGTTATAAT
Source organism: Hystrix cristata (assembly GCA_004026905.1). Lineage (NCBI taxonomy): Eukaryota > Metazoa > Chordata > Mammalia > Rodentia > Hystricidae > Hystrix > Hystrix cristata. Next base: position 99,035 of record PVJO010004622.1, read on the forward strand.
AATTAGAAAAATATTTGTCAGTTGTATCGAAAAGAACTTTTTTTCTTATGAGAACTATTGGTGCTCTTACGCACAGATATTGAAAAATAAACTCAATAAACCACAGAACACCTGAAGAGGAGGCAGGAAGCAACTGGGCTAGGAATTACATATCAAGTGTTCTTATTCTGTGGGATTTTGACACTAGTGACCTTTTGTTGCTTTTAACTAAAATTCTATTTCACTGATATTAAGATACTTGGTTTAATCACAAAGCTGTTTTATCATCCAGATACATATGAAAGATTTAGAGGTCAGACTTCTGGCTGGCATTTAACACTTAGGCTTTATTCAAATAGTTCAGTGATGTGCCTTCTTGGTACTACGTGGTAATACATTTGTGGCCTATAATACATTTACTTATGATTAACTGACACTTATCTGGACATTCATATTTTCAGGTTTCCTTTAGTAATGCCAAGTCATGGGACCATTATTTCTTTGCTCAAATTTCTCATGGCATGTATGTAAAATGATATTGGAATGCCATACTTATAAATGAGTGAAACTCTACAGACAGAGGTTCTATATTCTCTCCCTCTCAGGGGGAAAAAAAGGGATGTCCAAGTTTAAATAAGATAGTAGTCCATTTATTCATCTTTTGCAAGGCTTTCATTTCATGTTTTTGGTTGACTATACGAAATCAAATATGTTTATCCTTTTGCTGTGAAAAAGTGAAATTCAGCTCCTAAATTTCCACTCCTAAACTTGGTTTTCATATACTCTCCCCTGTGTTTCTGAAAACTATACCATCCTTTCACCTACTTAGAACAAAAACGGAGGGACAATTTTTTTTTGAGGGGCAATTATTAACTTCTTGCACTCATAACCCACATTCACACTATCAACAAAAACTATTAGCTGTATCTTCAGAATATGTCTGGAATCTGATCATTTCTCATTCCTCCTTTACTAGTACTTGGTTTAAACTACCTTCTGCTATTTATTTGATTAGAGTAAATGCTTTCTACTCGGTCCAAGTCTAGATTTGTCTGATTGTTTTGTATTCTTCACAAGCAACCATGGACATTCTTTTAAAGTTTAAGTCACATTGTGTCCATCTTTATTTCAATCAGATCAAAATTTTAATCCTATGCTATGTATATTAGAAGACGTGGCTCTTTTTACCTGGCTGATAGCATCATTTCTACTTCTTTCTCCCTCCACACCAGCTAGACCAACCGTCTCACGGTCTTTGCATACATCATTGCTCTTCTGCCCAGAAACATGGTTTATATTTACATATATAAAATATGTACTCTTTGAAAATATTTTATAATTACAAACCTGTAAGTATTCAATATTATGGGAGGAAAAACTTGTCAATTATTTTTAACTCTGACCATTTGAGAAACTACATGATACTTTCATTGATTTTCGGTTTTACTTTTCTATAAATCCACTATCTGTCGCTTTTCTATAAATCCACTATCTGTCTCTTTTCTATTGAAATATTCCCTTCTGTGCAATTTTTCTCAGTTGTTTTTACTTACTGTTTCCATGCTGTTCAGTAACTTCCAAAACATGATTTTCTATCAGAGACTACAATTCACATTCTCACGGATGTAAGGCAAAGCTTAGAACAGATAATGTGGCTTTGTTGCTAATTGTCATTCTAATCATTACTGTCAAATGTACTACTAGAATTTACAAGGCATACTTCATAGTATTGATACTGATGTTCTTAAACATTATAGTATTGACTCTTCTGAGCTAAAAACAGTCATTTCATTTGATAAGAGAAATAAATATGGCTGAGGCAAGTGAGAAAACAAATACATGCCCTAGTCTGATTTGAGCTGCAAAATGCAGGTTTTGTGTTTGTTTTTCTTTTCTGAAAGCCACTGAAATTTGCAGGAGGATGATTATTTAAAGGTGTCTACATGATTAATATAGAAAAATCACAAAACTGACAAGATACATACTTTAAGTTTAAAGATTCGTTGTTTTATATAAACTATACATGGCTTATAAATCATTATGCTATTAGATTGACTTTTTAACTTATGGGAAATTGGTGTCCTAATTTAGATGCATGTATATGACTCCTCATGTCTATTTTAGGATAGATTTAATCATAAAATGATTTACCATGAGCAAATTAGAATAAACTCACTTGAGAAATTAATTGAGGTGTTTTAGAGAGTTAATTTAAATCACATAAATAAGTTTGTCTCAAGGAATAATTTAAGGCTCTGTGTTGCTATTTGGCCTAGACGTTTTTACCTAGAAGACAAACCGTTGATGAATTATTTGTCTTTCTTTTCTGTAAATTGATGTCTCTAGAGTTTTGGTACAATACTAGATTCTGCATAAACTTATGTTTCAATATGGGTGTAAGCTCATTACAAATAGAATTTTGATCAATCTCTAATTAGAATCATTGCTTTTATACATTTTTATACATTTTTCAAGCTCATAATTAATCTTTTTGAAAATGTGGGTTAATTTATAATCGATCTTGAATTAGAGTGGTAGGAAGGAAGAACTCTTGCTATATAAAATGCATTATAATAATCATGATATGTAATATTAATATACATAACAAAGATCTGTGCATTGTCACGTGTATTCATTCTTTGCTTGCAGTTGCCAGGACATTTCACATCCATAAAATACTACTGCTCGTTTAGTTAAAATTTATTACAAATTCTTTGAGTAATGCTGAGTACTGATATTAACTGAGAAGTAACTAGAGTATCTATTATTGTAATGTACATTACTTCCGCCAGATACTTTTTCTTCTCTTCATTTGTGCACCTGCAATTCATTTTCCGACACAAAGAAACATTTAACAGCAGTCATGGCAGTTAACCATTCAGGATCTTAAAAGTAACTCATTATTTTTGAGGCTATGAGAGTGTTTCTAAATCCCATACATGCATACAGAAACTTTTACTTCTAGGGCTTATTAAAAAATAAATTAAATGAAATTAATAAATTAACTCTTTCAAGCAAATAGGACCCAACTATATATATATATATATGATCATGTTAATGAAAGAAGTTCTACGTTCCTGGTATGAAAATGTTAATAGAACTTCCAAAAATTACACCCGAGGGGTAATTTCTCTCCTGGCAGCAGTATGCACATTAAGACAATTAAAGTGCCAGAGGGATCTCATTTGATTTCTTGGTTATTATGTCTAAGTAAATTGATGGTTCATTATTAAGATCTGTTCAGGTTACAATGATTAAAATAAAAATGATTATCTCATCATGGTATTCACATAGCACATTTATCCATTTCGCTTTTGATTTATAGCTTATTTTTATCTAATTTAGTTTACTGAACTCTCTTGTGCTTATATATTTTTTAGTCTTTGATAATCTATACTAATGGACTGCAAGGGTAGCAATATAATCTAATGAAGTGGCTAACCCAGTGTCTTGGGAGTGAATGGTGATCGTTTGAAGCAGATCATGTTTATTTAGCCTAATTTTATGACTGATTCACTTTTATTAACTCGAATCTCTGTGGTCGGGTCATTCAGAATGGCTTAGAATTGAGTAGAGTGAAACGATATCAGCAGAGGCAGCCTCTACAAATAGAAGTACAGGTCAGAAATTTAAAGTAAACACTTTGATAACATTTGTAATTACCTGAAAATGCTCAAAACTCTATTCTTTATTTTGCTTTGATACAAGTATTTTTCAGTTTCATTACATATATGACCGGGACTTAGAAGTTATGTTTATTATTATCTTTCTTGATTTGACCGTTAAGTATGTTCTGTCTATAAAAAGTGACCAAAATAATAATGTTGAAGTAGAAAACTACATTGGTAACCATTTATGGGTAAAATATCACATCTCTTACTGAAATGTCTCTATTTGGGCAAAGCGTTATAAATTTCAGTTCTGAATATACAGGTCTAAATATGGAAAATCTTGGAACATCATTTTTCTTTGTGTTTTATATTTGCTACTAGAAAAAGTGACTTGTGGCTAATATGACATACAAGTAAAATTAACATTTATCTTAGGGACATTCCAGGTACTACAACCTGTCCCGTTCATTAGAGCATTTTGTACTTTTCTGTAAAGCAAGTCTCTCCAAAGAGAATTTGCTGAATTTCTGCATCTTAACCAGCATCAATCACTTTGATTAGGGTCTCACTCCATGAACCAGGCAGCTTCTCTTCCACGGCAGCTCCATATGCCTCCTATAGCTGTTTCATTTTTTAGGCAGAACATGACTCTCTTCAACTTAAAATTTGTGTCCCTGTCAAAAAGACAGTAGATAGTGTCTTCGTTCTTTTGATTTATAATGTTCTCTTATGATTGCAGTGTGACTTGTGGCCAGTCCTGAATCAGGATAATGTAGAGTAAGAGAAGTCATGTCTGTGAATGTTTTGATAACAGAAATATTTATATCAAAGTTTCTGTGAAGGAATTATTTGAAGAGTATGGGTACAATGAAAACTACTTCAGAAAAAAAAAATTTCTATGGGGCAATTTTCAATGTGCAACCGAGTGATGGAAGTCTACCATCATTTTGGTTTATATTAATAAAGATTTAGTTGACATTTTTTCCATGATCAATTATGATTTTTAGCTTTCGTCTTGAAAAATAAATTTTTCCAGGTTTCTATGGGTGTATATTATGCTATAATAAGTGTCAATTATTATACATTTACTGCATACTCAAGAGAATTTTATGTGTGTTTAAAAATCTCCTCAACACTCAAAATGTTTGCTATTAGAGCTTTGCTATGTTCAAGCATGCAGAATGAATAAAATGGGAGCAAAACATGTTCAGGATAGAACTATGATTTTCATGAATGTTTACCTTACTCATATCTAGAAATATAGAGGTGTAATAGGGTGTTGAAAAGGTAAAAAAAAACAAAGCTGTGTTGGAGGAGATAGTAATGTATTACCTGATACTTGCTGAACAAATGATTTTAGAGGGAAACAATTAAGCTTTTGAACTTGAACTTTTGCAATTTCAACTAAAAGATCAAGTATACAGAAATGTAATTGTCTTATTAAAAGAAGTATGATAGTATAAATTAATAGTTCAAGTAGAACAGTTACCAAAATCAAAAGATACTAGTTACCATAGCAAGGCAGCTCCAAATGAAATCTCTGTTTACCTACTAGTGGATTTGTGCAGATTATTTTCAATAGTTATTAGCAAGAATAGCACCCATATTCTTTACCAAAACAAGGCAAAACAGGAGTTTTATTTGATTCTTATCTTTAGTATGCTGTAGACTTGAATTTCAAATGGCTCTGTTGGTACAAACTTTCATTGTTGCTGGAAATCTAGAAGTGGCTTACTAAATGTCAGTTGATAATATTACTCTTTTGTCTCAAGACAAATATACTAGAAAACTTCCAACTTCTCATTGAAATTATACAAAGTGAAGTCTAATTTAAATGAAAAAGGAAGAGGTAGATGAAGTAATATAGTTACACACTTGACAGGGGCTTGTAAATGAATATGCAATTTGCAATTTGAGTAGTTAAGAACCATTGCACATATGTTCTGAATTCATAAAGTCATAGTAAAGTAAGAATACACCCACATACATGCACACACGCCACACACTTTTGTAAGCATGACAACCAATTGTAAATCTTTTTGTTACATATTTAGAGTGCATCCTCGCATTTTTATTTCCTGTAAACTAATTCTTCTCAAGGAAGCCAGTTGAAGCTTCCAAAATACTCTATGCCCAAATCTAACTTTCACTCTGTTTTTCCAGTCAAAATGTTTATGCTCATAATGTAGCTAATGTGTAGGAGGGAAGTTCTAACCAGAACTTTCACTACAAAAGATAAGGACCAAAATGGAAGATAGATACTGGGAAGTTGGAAGAAACTGTTCAAATGGGAAGAGGAACCAAGGGGGTGGTGAGGAAGAAGGGAAGGGAATAGAGATTAAAAAAAAAGGAAGCAAAACAGTAGAAACAAAGTTTTGTAAATGGAGAGAGGAAGAAAGATTGAAGAGAAGCGAGGAGAATGGGGGAAAAAGAATTAAGATACATTACGCACAGGTACAAATTCCCTATGATGAATGTGATCATTATGTATGTCAAAAATGGGCTAATAAAATTAATTTTAAAATAAAGATAAATCATTGCCAATCCTCAGATTGACGTATATTCACAATATTTTTAATAGCCAAGTAAACACCTCACTGGAATATCAGATAATATGTGACAATTAGAATATTCTGGCTAAAGGTAGGAAAGAGTTTTTAATTTGTTTGACAAAGTAACCCTGGAATTATAAATGCCTGCTATACAGACTACCCGTCACCTGTGATCTCCATGGTCTTGCTTTTTACTTCAGGGAGGTTGTTCATACATTCATCCTGACTCATGGATTGTTACATCTAAGGGAAAGGCAGGGTCCTAAAAACATTGCTGTGTGTCCTCATGAATTTTATTCACCAGATCTGGCACCTGAGACTTTTGACTCTTCCCCGAAGTCAAAATTACCATAAAAGGTAAATATTTTGAATTGACTCAGGTTATAGAGGTAGCCATGAGAACAAAACTGATTATATTCACAAAAAGAGGACTTCCAGAACCACTTCACAATGTGGCAGAGAGGATGGGATAAAGGTAATCGAAGGGAGGGGGAGTATTTTATGGGGATTCAGTGGCAATGTGTCTTTTACTGTAATGTATTTTTCTACTTAAACATTCACCATGTATTTTGATCACCCCTTGTATGACCCTGGCGCTCCAGTTCTCATTCTTGATCATTCAGGACATCTAATATTGATTGTGCACAGTCTCCTGTTTTCCTTATCATTTACCTTCTTCAACTGAACACCTACTTCTTGATGATGAATCCTTCCTCTAGCTGCCAATTATTAGCACTTAAATGTTTGTTGAATGAATGAGCAAATGAAGGTAAGGGAGAATGTGAAAGCAACGATTTATGAATATAGAATAAAGGAAGGGTGACTACAACTCGTGATACCAATGAAAGCTTTTGGATTAATATAAATGAAGTTTTAATCATGAGAGTTTGGAATTTTGAACATGAGGACGTGAGGCATATAGATAACCTACATGCCATTGTTTCTACTTTAAAAGGCTGAAATAAATATTTTTAAAAATCTATGTCTCCACTGAAGATTTTAATCAATAATTTTCTGTTACTACACTGAAGTGATGTTATTAATGGAAATTAAGATTTCTGTTTAATCGCAGTTTCTCTTCAGTACCAAGAATTGCACCCATGCTGGGCAAATGCTCTAGCACTGAGCTACACCCTCAGAATGTTTTCATTTTATTTTATGCTTTAGTTTTGAGGCAAGGACTCACGAAGTTGCCCCAATTGCTTTGGAAGTTGCAAAACTCTTGCCTCAGCCTCCAGAATAGCTGGGATTACAATTTAATTATAGTTTTTAAAAACAAAATTTTGCTCATTTTTTTCCTATTGAGTAAGGCTACAAAAAATAAGGTAACATCTTTCAGTTGTCCTTTTGATAAACTACTGAATGTGACCAAGGAAGACTTAGAAAAATACTCAGTTTGCAGTAATATTTTCATAGATTTATGGCTAGTAACTTCCTAAAATAATTTTGCAATATTTGATTGCTAGAATGAACTTCACTCAGATGGAGAGAGGAAAATTTCACCCTTTGTATGACCCTCTCTCCCTCATCAACTACCTTTTGCCACTACCTAGTTGCTTTTATAGCCAAATGCATATCAATTCTATCACCTTTTATTTGTAATATTTCCCTGACCTTTGCTGTTCTTATTCACATTATTATTCCCGGTACCAAAGACAGTGTCTTTTACATTGGAGAAATTGTAAATGTCGTTCAATTTGATTTAAACTGAAAGACTATATTTCAGAGATAGGTTTAAGTAAATTCTCAAGAAGTTACACTTTGAACTGTCAACAAAATCAACATAGTTTTGGAATCAGAAAGCATATGCATCGTTAATCACTTAAGAATATCTATCACTGATATCAATAAAAAATCCATTCATATGGATTACATGAATCATACAAAATTGTAACCAATATGTTTGGGTCAAGTACTTTTATGTTCACATTTATAATTTTGTTGGAAATAAACCAAAGTTCTGAGACTATCTTTTTAATCTATCAGCTTTATTTAGTATATACATATTTTCTTTATAAATGTGTATATATGAATTGCTTATTTTTGAGTATGCATGAAAAATATGTCCCCATGACTAAAGTTACATCATTCCAATTATTAGGATTCATACACGAGGTTACAAATATAAAGATTTGAGTTAAACATATTGTGCAAATAGCTATTTTGATTGATGCTTTGAATCTAAGATTATGAAAATATTTTTCTAATGTTAAAAAATTAGTTTTCAATATAATATATAATATAAATATGGGAATAGGAGAGTTCTTCCAAAATACTTTTAAAATGTTTTATTCTTGGGGCTGAGGATCTAGCTCAGTGGTTAGAGTGCTTGTCTCGCATGTACAAAGCCCTGAGTTCGAGCCCCAGCACCAAAAAAAAAAAAAAAAAAAAAAAT